>JAWWMW010095395.1:0-11374 GCA_035048345.1 Echeveria elegans
GCAGAAGACGATCAAGATCTTCGAGGATCAATGATGATCAGATTCAGGACCTGGTTTCCAAGTTACACCAGCTTCTTTCAGAGCTGCGTCATTCTCGCTCTGATAGGGTATGTGATAAAGAAGTTAGCGAAATCTAAATAGCTTCATCTTGTTAAATGAAATGTTTTTGAGCTGGTTGATGTTTTTTAGTTAAGTGTTCGTGATGATAATCGGTAAACTTTTATTCCAACAGGTTTCAGCTGCTAAGGTGCTGCCGGAGGCTTGCAGCTATATAAGGAACTTGCATATGGAAATGGATGGTTTGAGCGAGCGACTAGCAGAGCTTCTTGCAAACACTGACAATGCTCAAGCTGCAATTATTAGGAACTTGTTGATGCAGTAGCAAGTCTGAAACTCACGTAATACTCTAGAGAGTTTAATTAACAAATAATATCCTGGAAGCTTTAGTCTCTTTTTTTCGTGTTCATCATCTTTGAATCTTTATATAGAGACTGGGCTGTTTCTTGTTCTGGAATGAACCAAGTGCTTAAACTGAAAATACCAAACTCGAACATGGTCGCTTCTCTTTGATGGAAGCTTCCTGGTATGTTGCGTGAAATGCCTAGCAGTAACAATCATCTACTTCCAAACCAGCATAGATTTATCATTCCACGATGTTGTAACTTACTAGGGAAGAAATGCGCGGATAGTCAATATGAAATGGTCTAACATCAACATTATTAATCCAAGTTGTCAAACATCCAATTTATACATACAATTATAATTTACACAAAAAGTAGCGAGGCGGGATAATATTGCACCATCGTCTTAGTAGCAAATGAACCCAAGGCAGATGACACGGAAGGTTTTGTGATTAAGAAGAGGCAACACAATAGAAACCTTGAGAGTATTTGTAAGAGCTCGGCGTGCCTTCTTGACTGAATTGCTGCTTATGGTTTAATCAGCCGTCCAGCTCTGCTCAACAATTTCCCTTACTTTACGGTTGTACTCCCGCTTGTTCTCACTGAACATTCGAGCAGCTTCCGAATTGGCAGGGGAGTTGGGATTTGGATCACAAAGCAGAGACTGCAACATAACATGAAATTAAGTCTCCTGAACTGTGTAAGCTTCAATACCAAAATCATATTCTGATAACACATTACGAAGAAACAAATAAAGCTGAAACAAATACTCTGCATCCAGACAAACAAACTTTAGTGTGTGTACATTTTCAGAAATTCATTTAATAATCGCAAGACAAGCAAGCACAAGGTCTTCACTGAGATTAAAATGGCATGATAGTTACCATTACCCCAACAGTCAACACAAAATTATCTTCAACTTAGGGAAATTAAATATGGGAGTAGTATTTACTGCATCAGTTTAGACTTTGCGCACATAAAGACACCTTTACAAGTTTATAAGAAGTTGAAGTCATTCACAAAATGATGTCATCAAGACATCATGATATTCTGACGCGGCGCGGTAGTCACATTTACACACAAAAACATGTGCATCGTGTATACCAGTTCATACTTCGAAAATTTTAAAACACAATGAATTACCAAAGAAGGAATCTTATGAAGTATTTTATACGAAAACATTTTGAGTTGTTTGTCGGGATAATATGCTTGTGTCATACCTGGATGGATGTGAGGATGGCTGCAACGTCATAGATAGGACTCCACTGGTTTTGCAGAATATCCAGGCATATGCTTCCATCAGCATAAACTGTAGAATAGTCATTTGCTATGTTAGGGCATCTCCGGTGTGACATAGCTAAAAGCAAAAGTGAAGCTAAAATGGAAAGGGCTTTCAAAATCATTTTCAACCATGAAGCTAAATGCCTTAAGCTAAAAGAGATAGTTTGGGTCTAGATTTGATTTGAAAAAGTGTTAGAAACAATCATTTCAATTTTGGATTCCATATCAATATGGCTAGCTAAAATAGAGACGATGTTAAAAACCTCATTTTGCTTTTGGTATGGCTCATGTCATTAGAACTTCCAAAAAGCTAAATATGGCTATGGGTATTGCTTTCTGCTTGCCCATTAGAGTTGCCCTTCGACAAAGTAAGTTGGCATGAACCAACTATTGCAATGCACTGTAACAATAAGCGATAACATATCAAACTTACTATTTGGATGAAACATCCGAGAAACAAATCTCACAGTTGGAGGCTTGTTTGGATAATCCTCACTGAATTGAAGAGTCAACTTGAATGTACCTACACAAGCCCGCACACAAAGTTTACCAATTTGTCATGATATGCATGTACTGCTCAGTGCTCACAATTTTTTAGGCCAATAGATTAGATAGTAATTGCACCACAGGCCACAACCACTCAAGTAAACTTCAAGGGTAATGTCAAAGTTGTGTGCTCCGCGCAAATAAAATACACTACAGTTTCAGATGATCTGTCTTACTATAAAGTTAGACGGAAAAAAATTGCATATTCGACGTATCAATTTTATCAACTGTAATAATATCAATAACTGAGATCAATAATACAAATAGTGTATGCAACTGCCAATGAGCCATTTCCGATCAAAGACTGACCCAATGCATGCAAAATTTATGAACAACGATAACAACTTCAAGAAGCACACGACTTCAAAGTCAGAAAACCATCAACCAGGCTTACCTCCATCCCACGGGGTATCATCTGGCCTGCAAGAAAAAAGTTGAATACTATATTACTCTGTACATATAAGACCACGACACAAACCCAAACACACTCGTCACAATCAAAAAGTACAAATTTCTTCTTGAAAACTCACCCAAAAATCACAGCATTCCAAAGCATAATATTATTGTCCTGAGGTGCTCCACTGATTCCCGCTGGTGGATCCTGTTGCAACCTCTTAAAATCCCTCATCAGTCTCTTCCTTGCAGGAGTTGACATGTTCGGAAACACCTACAATCCAAGGATTCAATATGAAAATTTATAAAATTTATTGGAAATGTGCTGTTTCTGCAGTCTGCACACAACTTTATTAACTACATTCGGAAACAAGCATAACGAACCAAGTAAACTGCATCATAACAAAAACGCTTCCAAAAACAACACAATCAAAATCTTTCAACACAGTCTTGGCCTTAGTGTCAAAACGTTTACTTCAGGTAAAAAAAAGTTCAAGCAATCATCAACACACCGAAACACTTGCTAAACATCACGCAATTAGCAACCCTAAACCCAAACTAAGCTTCAGAATACCATTCACCGATCCAAATTCAAGCACGCACACAAAGAATCAAGACAAAAACAATTCACTAAACCTCAACCAGTTCATCAGATCTACCTCAACATAACAATCAAACAAATCGGCTCAACAAAAAAGTGAATAGATAAACGAGAAATCATTGCAACCTGAAAAAAAGGCAATCCGATAGGCCACTTAATTGATGTTCCGGACAGCGGTTGTTATGAGTTCCGGTAGCTGATTAGGGGCATTAGGATTTCATGCCACTTGTGAATGAATGATGGTTTGGGTTTGAGTCGTCGTCTGTTGATTCGTCCACGTAAATCGCATGCTCCGATTCGACCGGTCGGTCGAACCGAACTGATAGATTCACTTTTCATTTCCTTTTTAAATATTTTTTTTGATGAATTCATCAAGTGCATCAAATAAAAAAAGAGTGTTTAAAATAAAAAATATAAAAAATTATATTCATTCATTTGATTTTACGTTTCAGATTAAATCATAATATTAAATGATTTTTAAATTAAAAAGGGGCAAATATGGAAACATAATATTTATATTAATCATTAATAGCTTGTTCGACATTTTTAATGAGTATTCTTTTCATTTTGACGGTAAAAAAATATGTTTGAAGAGACAACATCATACTAATCGAAAAGAGATGAGTCATGGAATTCTTATCCCCTGTTTGATGTACATAATTCATGAATCTGCTGTACTTTTTCATGTTCAGTTTTTTCTATCAAATATTTGAGTTTTATAATTCTCATGTAAATCAGATCAAATGTCTTAAATATCATCAAACATTGAATAATCATTTTTATTATAATTAAATGGATATTAATTAGATAATTTCAGTCATTGATTACATCCATAGTTATAATCTCTTTATACTTTTATATTTAGACATTTTTTTACGTGATCTCTATTTTCGTCAATTAATCAAAAGATGTTGAAATATGGAGTACTCTATTGTATTCTTCTTCTTTTTCTTATTCACGACGCGACAGAGATTTGTGCTTGAAGATGCTACTGGTTTGTGGTTAAATGGAGATGTGGATGTTCACTCAGTTTTTGCAGCTTCTTTACCCACCTCACATCCGAGCAATGTTCCGCAGAAGCATCTTGAAATGTCATCAAGATGGAAAGCTCTACCTATCTTAAATGAACCTGTCGAATTGTTTATTGGAGTTCTTTCCGCTGGCAACCATTTTGCAGAACGAATGGCAGTGAGGAAGTCATGGATGCAGCATAAATTAATTCAGTCGACTCATGTGGTAGCTCGATTTTTCGTTGCATTGGTAAGCGTTAAAACGAATCAAATTGCAGAATAATACGATGCTATTGACTCTAATATACTTTTATATATTTTTTTGGTCAGCACGCACGGAAAGAAGTAAACCTGGGGTTGAAGAAAGAAGCAGAATACTTTGGTGATATTGTTATAGTGCCCTACATGGACAATTACGATCTAGTTGTTAATATTTTGCGTGTCTATGTTTACTATAAACCTTCACACGTAGGTCGAATATCCTATAGACTTAGCTAGTACAAAATCCGATGATTGTGGATCGACTTCCTGAAAAAAATAACCACTTGATGCTTTTGTTTTGATGGATCTTAAGTTACAATCTGTTGGAGAGAAAACCTTCACGAAGTGGCTATGTGCCTTGTTTAAGTTACAGTCACATGCCAGTGTCTAGTGCTTGGGTACTAATAAAAAAAAGCAAAAAAGATAAAAGCATCCGAAAAGATTTAGATTGAGATTATGTGAGAAATTCATAGCTGACATCAAATTTAGCTCTTTGCTTGGTATTATTTTCTTGCCGTGTATGTTGACAGTGTTGAATTCAAAATGGTTAGGTCTTAGGTCAGATAAACATTGCTTTTATTTCTGTTTGTTGTATAATTTTGTCTTTTGAGGCCGAGTTAAGTTCCCTTATTTTATAATTTAATTAAAAATATTAAACAAACTTGATGAAAACCGACTGTTTCCAACGATTGATTAACAGGAATGGCCAGAAGAGGATTACCCACCATATGCCAACGGGCCAGGCTATATTATTATCTCCAGATATAGCAAAGTGTATTGTGACCGAGTTTGAGAAACATAAATTAAGGGTGAGTGTTTGTGTCCGGTCTCTTTCGCATGCATTTACAAGATTTCTACCTATTGCATACTTTTCATTCCAAATGCATTCCCATCTGCTACAGTTATTCAAAATGGAAGATGTCAGCATGGGTGTGTGGGTGGGGCAGTTTAATAGCACGACACCGGTTGAGTACGTACATAGCCTGAAATTCTGTCAATTTGGTTGCATCGAAGATTACTACACTGCCCATTACCAGTCACCGAGGCAAATGATGTGCATGTGGCAAAAATTGCAGTATTACGGCAGGCCTCAATGTTGCAACATGTGAAGAAGTTCCTCCTGATTATTACAGCATTGTAAATGAATCCAAATAACAGGTTAGAAAAAAAAGAAATTTTTTTTGCAACGGGTAGTAGTGTTCTAACGGAGGTCGGTCATTGTATATTTTCTGGTAGGCAATGCAAAGTATACTGGTTTAGTTAGTTAATTATACTAAGGTTCAGGTTCCGAATCAGCTCAGATGTGTCTCAAAAGCCCCTCTATCATCCGTATGTTCAAAAACAATAGACCAACTTATGTTTGTCGTCTGAGAAAAATGGCAGGAATCAAATGCTTCCTGACAATAATCTACTCATTTTGTAGTTTAAGAAAAATCTGTTTGGCAGGTAAGATGCTAGAGAATTCCGGGCAGAACTAGCAGCAGAGCCTGCACAGCTTGAACTAGATGTGCCAAAGGTATGTTCAAGTGTGCTGCATGAGAAGGGCTGTTAGTGCCACCGGTTTTAGGGGATGGACTGGTAGTGGTGAGCTTTGCGCAAGAATAGCTGCAGCGGTCTGGGCTTGCAAGTCTATACACGCCGCTGCTTGTAAGTATGAAAACATCCTTTTTGTTGTCCTCGCCGTAGGAGAATATGTAACCTTAAAATGGAAGGGAACTGCCTGTAACTGCCTTACATGGTAGAGGAGAGTCTTTTGCGCAACTGAAAGGGAATTGTGATGTGTTGAAGCTGCCACTATTTTCTGGATCTTCTGTTGCTGCCCACATGTTGTTTGCATAGTGATCGCTGAATAAGTACCTGAAAACAAGCAATTGTCAGTAATGCTGATCCCATTGTCCTGGATGAGTTTATTAGCAACGGCAAACTGTGTTTTGAACAGCAGTGACATACCATCCGGTCATGCAGGGATCAGTCGCGGATTGGTAGAAATAGCCACCAGTTATCGAAGCAGATCCCAAGTTTTTGTTGACCTGTGAATGGTTGTAACCCATTACAGGGTCGATCGCGCATAAAGAGTTCACGGTTGTATTCTCAGCGACGGAGTTAGAGGTTGCGCGAATGGACCCTCGAACAAGTTCCAACCATAGTTCCGCCTTTTGTCACAATGTTGACCTCTTCATGCAAATCCTACAACAAATGCACAAATGAACATAATCTCAGAGATCATAAAAAGGGAAAATTGGTTGGCTCATGGCTGAAGAAGTGAGCTGAGCTCTAGAAATGTACCTGACTACCTGGCCGACATCTGCGCACGTGAAGTAGGATGGCCTTTCAGAGTCAAAACTGCAACGCCAAGGATTTCTCATTCCGATGGCCCATATTTCAGGCTGTAACTCTGCGTCTTCCGTGTATGGGTTATCTTTTGGGATGGAGTAGTTTCCCCAAAGGCCGAGCTTGCTGGCTTCAGCTGCACCTGTGAACCAATTCAAGTTTACAGATTTGTGCAAGTAAAACAAGCTTGATCGATGCATATGGCTGAGGTCAATATGGTTGCTTACTTGGCGTTTTATGGACGTCAAGCCTCATGATCTTCCCAAGCAGGGACTTTTTGTTCTGTGAAAATTTGTAGGGATCACCAACACCTCCTCCATCTCCCATCATGAAGTATAAATAACCGTCTGAAGGTCCGAATAAAATCTGTCCTCCATGGTGAGATGTGAATGGCAAGCCCTTGTAAATATTCTCCTCACTTCAGTTGGACTTGCAGTAGTAGCCTAAGAAGGAAAACCAGCATATCGTTAATGTGACGCTCAGGTCACCGATGTTTCTGAAAGGGTGTACCATTGAAGGGGATGATGCAGTGCCATTAGTGGTGTACTCTGCGATAACAGTTTGATACTGACATGGCTGTGCGCCAGTGTCATTCCCTAGCTTTGATGGATCACAGCCTGCATCTGAGTTACAAGTGCATCTCCCTGAACAGCTTGGTGATGTGACCTTATCGCAATTAAGGGATGCGAAAATACGCCCATTCTTTGTGAAGTCAGGGTGCAGTGCCAGACCCATCATGCCAAACTCAGTGACAAAGTGAACTTCATCCGTAAGATCAAGAAATGGCTTTGTGGCATCAAATTCTAGCACTTCAGGAATCATTATAAGCCAGACTTTACCCGGTTGATCAGACAAGAAAGCGCGGTTAGACCCATCTGGATGCGGCACCGTATTTAGATAAGACCCATTCCCAAGCTTCTACTAGAGGCACATACCGTTAGTCATATTTGGAGTACCGGTTTTATCTAATATATGACTGGCTTACCGGCAAAACACACAGATTCATCAAGTGAAGGTCCCCCAAATGCTTCGCAGAAATCAGCTTTTGACTGCCAGAAATCTGTTAACTTGGTGAGGTGTAGTTCGAATTATCTGGCAACCCAGCTCGCTCTTGCAGCGAAGGAGCGAATAGAGAATGCAGAAGCAAAACATTTTGACACGAGTCCCACACATTTGAAAGTACTTCCTTGGGTCGACTGTGTTGACTCTGTTGAGACAGTTGAATTGCAAAATACAGGAACTGAGGGAGCGAGGTAGAACTAACTCTAAATAGCTCAGCCGAGTACTTATCACATTTCTGTGAAGTAGTTCAAGTAAAGTCAGCTAAACTCATTCCAAAAAAGGTCAGAGAGGAATCAAATGAGCTTCAGGTTAAAAAAGAGTCAAAGTATGGATTTCAGAACAGCTGCACAGCTGGTATCAGACACATTCATTTGCTTGAACTGTTTCTGATCATCTGTGGAGTTGCAGCACACATTTCCACTCTAACGGCAAAAAGGCTAAGGGGGTCTTGGACTTGAATGGTGACTCTATATGAACCAAAAGAACACAAAATCAGCACAAAACGAACGACGCTGAATAAAAAATTCTTGAAGCCAGATTTCAGTATGGAAATGTTAATAACTTACTTGAATCGGAGCACAAGGGTAGGGAAAAACATGGAACACATAACAGCAGAAAACAGTTTAAAGAACCCACAAATGCAAGAAAGCCTCTCATAACAGCCGCAGATAGAACAATATCCAAAGCTGCAACTCGTTGTCGTTAGATTCTCAGACTGACATTCTCCAAGAATATCCAGATCTTGCTGCTGCTGAAGCTCTGACAACTTGAAGTTGTTTTCACCTCTTTTTCATAGCTTGCTCAAGATGCAGCAGAAATGGTGACTGGACTGTGTCATTAACTGAAATCCATAAAAATAAAACTGAAGAAAGGATTTTGAAGTTTAATTTATATGCACATTATTGATGGGAATGGGAGATCGACCATAGAGATTTTCCATTGCTTCTTTTTTGCAGGTGACAGCCACCAAATAAACATAAATGAATGTATCACCTACCTACTTGTCCTCCCATCACTACCATATTATATATAGCCAATGCCACAACAGTAAAGCGACAAACAGAACCAGTTCTACTCTTTTACAAGATTTAAACTTGAAGACATGGAGCTAAACCAAATGTGAAAGACAAATTAGCATCAAAGAAATAGTCAAAGATTTTGGCGAATGTTAAAGTTTTGAAATAGGCCATGGCATGATATTCTCCAAAGATACAAAAGCTAGTAATGGGATGGGATATCATGACTGACTAGCCGACTAGAGATTCCTAAAATAGCAAAAGAATGATTTTTAAGACGAAAGAAGAAGTGCAAAAAATGCTAAGGAAACTGAATTTTGAAAGCCTTCTAAATCCAATTTAAAGGGAGAAATTCAACATTGCTTTCTGGTGATGCTATTTGGTGCAAGTGTTAGCTACTCAGGGGATTCAGTGATGCAAGTCACTCTTAGCTTTCAACCATTTTGGACAAGGCTCGGTCCAAAGAATGGATTGGGGGATTCATTCATGTCGTAAACAACGAATACACCCATTGTCTAATGTACTCAATCGGAGGCAGTACGCATCCTCAATAAACAGCCAGGGAAACTGGGTCATAGCCCTGCCTAACACCGCTGCAAAAGAGGTCACAAAGAGAGACTATGCACCCGAAAGCGTTTGGAAAAGTTGGACATGGACATCGGAAAAGACAGCATTAATGGTGAATGATGCATTCTTTACGCGCTTTTCGGGTGCTCTGACTTGAAAAACGAATCAGCCGTGCTAGACGAAAGGCGAGAACCCGGCCACAATATAATAGGTAGATTGATAGATGACTTCTAATGTTACACGTGAGGAATGCACAAACAAATATTTCTTCAATATGTCCAATTCAATTTTTGGTGGGTACTAAAGTACCGAAAATTTAAGGTTCTTTACCTCCAAAAAAATTCCCTACGTACTCTTTCTTATTTGCTTTTTGGTGATGCGAACATCTATGTGATAGATATGGCGGCTTTTCTTTTTTGGATTTTGTGAAAAATATATCTTTGTGTTATAATATGAATAAAGAATAAAGAATAAAGTATGAAATATGATAAAAGTACAGACAATATGAATTGTGAGTGTGAGAGATTTCATTCTCACTATTATATCACCATGTACATAGGTCGCGGATATATGTTATACATTTGGAAATCTAAAAGTTTACAAGAATAAATATTGCATAAAGTGTGACATATGAGTATAACTCATTTGTACATTCATTTCATGTATTTATAATATTCCCCTTGAATGTATAGTATTGAGTTTATAACATGCATCATTAAAAATTCTCAGTTTGAAAAAATTCAATAGAATAAAAAACAAGACATGAGAGAAAAGAGTACATTAAATCTCCCTTACTAAGTTGACATTCGTTTACCTCGATGTCAGATTATCTATTATAAGATACTTCAAGACCTATCATATACGAGAAATGTAATTTTAATGTTAACTAATTTTGTAGTCAACAACATTACTCAATAATGAAAGTTCAAGTTCGGGTACACTGCCTCTTTAAAACCCTGTCTTTTGAAAAACCTCAATGGGATAAAATAACAAAAGAAGAAAAAAATAAACATCCAATGACTAACGTCACCATATTTAATAATCAAAAAATCAAAAAATTTATCATATTACAAATAAAAAATAAAAAACAATTTTTAATAGGGTGTATATGTGTAGTACAATAATTGCTTAACAATTCAAGTTATATATCTAGTACATAATATATATTATAGCACGCGTCACTCGGCAACCCTACCAAGAACTTCAGCAGTATTTTTGAGAAAGACTCTTCGAACCTGTGCACAACTTCCACGCCGAAAACAGAAACGAACTCCATGAAAAAAAAAAACTACAATAATATGAGGAGAAATATATTGGAGGTTCTACTTGAACCTTAATCCTTTTTGACCATTTGAGATCCATTTAAATTCCCATTCATGCTAGTGCATTCCGTTGTTATGCGCAAACAAAATACCCGAAACTGCAAAGAAGAGGTCTCAAAGGAATCGATCTCATCCTTGTATATTAATCATTTTGATTAACTACAAATTAGTAAATTACCAACTTATTTCTACATACTCATAAAATTTATTTACCTTTGTTGAATTTCACAAAAATGTTAATTCTTCAAATCAACCAAAATAAACTTTATCTGACCTAAATGAATTTTACTTATTTTGCGCACGTAAATAAATTTAAGCATTGTTTATCAACTAAGTGTAGTATAAAAAATAAATTTACGCATTGTTTTATACCAATCATGACCCATGTTGAATTTTCACATTTTCACGAAAAACCGAATTCTTACTTGATATGTTTCCTACTACTCCCTCTGTCCTCTTTTGTTCTGTACATTTGGAACTTGAGCACGGTTTTTAATGTATATTTAAGGTGTTGTGAGTGTAAGAGAGTGTGAGAGAGAAAAAGTAGGAAAGTGAATAGTAATAAAGTAGGAAAGAGAGTGTA
>JAWWMW010095435.1:0-11369 GCA_035048345.1 Echeveria elegans
ATTGTGTCAGAGCATGGAGAAAGAGGTGCAAATATTGTTTACAAGGGGAAGCTTGAAAATCAAACCAGGATTGCTGTCAAGCGCTTAAGTAAAATAGCATGGCCGGACATCCAACAATTCACTGTAAGAGTGTGCTGTAGTTGGTCCACTTACGATTTTTCTTACACATCCAATTTATCACAAAATTAATGCTTGCTTTTCAGCATATTATTCCTGCTTTATGTCTTTGACTTAAAGCTCGATTCTTTTCATTGGGATATTTAGGAAGAGGCGCGGTGCGTGGGTAAGCTTCGCAATGCGAGATTGGCGAATTTGCTTGGCTGTTGCAGTACTAGTGACGAGAGATTCCTAGTGGCTGAGTATATGCCTAACCAAACGCTAGCAAAACATCTATTCCACTGTAAGATTTCTGTTTCACGCTGATAGTTAATTCCTCGACTTTGCTCGTCTTGTATTCATAAATGGCTTCTTGAAATGATTTTTTTAACCTGCAAAGCCTTCACAAATAACACCTGCATCAACCTCATGTATAGGGGATTCAAATCCTATGAAATGGACGATGCGGCTGAGAGTGGCATTTTACCTTGCAGAAGCTCTAGATTATTGTACAAGCCAAGACCGTGCCCTTTATCATGACCTTAACAGCTATAGAGTTCTATTTGACGAGGTATCATTTCTTGTACGCATATTAACATTCAGATATTTAGTGTTCTTTTAACATGTTATAAACCATGCAGGATGGTAATCCTAGGTTATCGAGCTTTGGACTGATGAAAAATAGTATGGATGGGAAAAGTTACAGCACAAATTTGGCATTCACACCTCCTGAGTATCTGAGAACTGGTTAGTTCCAGCCATTAGTTTGTCTAGAGCTTTTTAAGCTAGGTATCAAACCACTAACTTCAATTGTTAACAGCCATTGTTATCTGAAATTCTACTTGACTGAGAATCTCATTTACGCAAAGCAGCAAGGATAGAATGATGAGAAAAATATCACCCATTGCTGCGTTGAATTAAATCTCTCTTGTGCTTACAGTTGATGCAGGTGCACTTATATATGTATCTTTGTGCAGGTAGGATCACCCCAGAAAGTGTAATATACAGCTTCGGCACGCTTCTGCTTGATCTTTTCAGTGGGAAGCATATCCCACCTGGCCATGTAAGCACTAAAGTTTTTTATTTCACTCCAGTTTTTGAAGTGACCACACTGATCTTTTCAGCTTCGGCGTACATGAATTAATTACATGGAATCACACAAACCTCTATGAGAAATCATAAGAACTAAGAAGTTTCTACCACATTTTGGGTCATACTGTATACTCTTAACTTCTGATGATCTTTAACAGGCCCTTGAGTTGATTCGGGACAGGAACCTTCAGTTGTTAACAGATTCATGTTTAGAAGCACAGTTTACTGATGACGATGGGCTGGAGTTTGTGCGGCTAGCTTCAAGATGTTTGCAGTATGAGCCACGAGAACGACCAAACACTAAATCTATAGTGGCAGCTCTGGCCCCTCTTCAGAAGGAAATTGATGTCTGTATTTTTATCAAAGTTTTACACTGGAGTATTGACTCACGATGCTCATTGTCGGGGATTTTTATCCTCTGCCGCAGGTCCCCTCTCATGTTTTGATGGATATTCCACATATTGGAGCGCCAACCTTATTGTCACCTCTTGGTGAAGCTTGTTTAAGACAAGACTTGACCTCCATTCATGAGATACTGATTGAAGCTGGTTATAAAGATGATGAGGGCGTGACAAATGAGGTTTTGAGCAACCTTTTGAATTAATATATGGCTGTTGTTGTATTATATGTTAAAGGTTTAAGCTGCCTATGTCTGGAATGATGCAGCTCTCCTTCCAAATGTGGACTGACCAAATGCAGGAGACACTAAATTCAAAGAAAAAGGGAGACATTGCTTTCCGACAAAAGGAATTCAAGACTGCCATTGAATTCTATACCCAGGTAAAATCTTAAATGATTTTTGGAATATATTTTACTTGTAGCACTGGACTGAATGGTTTTTATATCATTTTTGTCAATTTGTTGAATTAGTTCATTGATGGCGGGACCATGGCTTCTCCAACTGTCTTTGCCCGTCGTAGCCTTTCCTACCTCATGTGTGACATGAGCGAGGAGGCTTTGAGTGACGCAATGCAAGCACAAGTAATATCTCCTATATGGCACATCGCATCCTACTTGCAAGCCGCTTGTCTCATCTCACTTGGAATGGAAAATGAGGCGCAGTTGGCACTCAAGGATGGCACATCACTTGAAGCCCAAAGAGATGCAAAACTCCAAAGAGCTGAAAATTAGCATCACCAGCTCATGCCAATGCCAGTTTCCTCTGATCCTTGCATGAGGATTCGCCTATACTGTGCGTCACGCTTGTATGATCAGCTCAGCCAGTCCCTTTCTTTTCTTTCTTCAAGTCATCCGCTTACATTCAGTACATGTCTTGTTCTTGTATAATCACAATTGTAAAGTTTGTGGTGCTCACTGCCCTTTCTCTTTGAAGAAATTGCTGGCACTGGGGATTGCCCCGTAGTCAAAAATATTGGCTGAAAATTGGCACTGTAATTCTCCTTCAGATCATAAACAAGGGAAATTGTAAATTTTATGAATTTGAAAAATTAAGTAAAAGTGATATTCCATGGAAATTTAGGTGGAAAATTTATACCAAGCCTTATATTTTGTAGTAATTTTTCTTGACAAATCAAACACTACCGGAACACTGAGGATACTTAAACTTGTGGAGAAATATGCTATTGAAATATTGAACAAAATTTGTACGTGTCTTTTATGTTTTCATGACTTGCAGGTCCATCATTAAACACATTTACACAGCTGAAATTTCCTTTTCGTTTTCCAGTCTGGGTATCCTCCTGAAGTTAAGTGTCAAAGTGACAATTAGGAAACTCTCTCTATTTCTTTCATTATCAATTCCTTCTCTTCTTCAAACTGTTCGTCTTCAGAACCTAAGAAACATGGACTTATAAGTAGAAAAATAAATGATGCGCGACTGATATCAAGCAAGAGATTTAATCATTCGATTTGTAAAAATTCAGATTAATTTTTAACCTTTGGCAACGGAGAGATTGGAAAGCAATTCCAGCAATCTCTCGTGATTCTTTGCAAGAATCAGCTTTATTTCAGTTGGCTTATTGGGATTGGCAACAAAAACCTGCAGAAATCACCTTAGTTGACGGATCATTTGAACCTAAGAAATACATCTAAAAATTAATTCTGTGGATCATAACTTGCACAATATCTACCTTAAAAATGTGGAATGCTGAGATCTGTATATTCTTGCTGGAATCCTGAACAAGCAGAAGTTTTTTATGTGCACCGGCGTGAGACACCACAATGAAACAAGAAATAAATAGGAGAGTGGTACCCTCAGTAGTGTCATGATAACAATGAAGTGTTTCACTTCGGTAATGTAGCGCTTCATTATCTGAGAATTAGGAGGCTCCAAGAGAAATTCTGAAAGAAGCTACAAGGAAAGGAAAATAATATTGGAAATATTTACAAACTGAATTTGTCAGATGATACATTAAATAAGTGTTGAAAGTTGATACCTTCAAAGACTGTCTTCTCGTGACATAATTAGATGAGCTCAGTAACTTTTCATACAGACCAAAGAACTGAAACAAAAACATCAAACGTCAGGAAAACGCATAAGAATTTGGTCCTTGACAACATGCATAAACTTTAGATCTAAAAATCCTGAAAGCAGGCAAATTAAGGTCATCCATAAGCTAGGAACGAAATGCTGGGCAAAAAATGTAACCAACAAACATTGTTTTAATTGTACACAAAAAGTGAAAAAACTAATAATCATGCCTAAGGAAATACACAGACCTCATCATAATGCGCTGTCAAATATTGAGAAACTAATGTTCCGTGCTTAGTCAGAAGGTCCTGCCAGTTAAAGTGAATAGGTTCACGTAAATGCCAAGTAAAAGGCGTGTTTTCACCTTGATTTTTAAGAGAGAAATACACATGTGAAATTAGCTTATCTGACCTTGAAAGTTGAAAATGCATCAGAAGCAACATCGAAATTGGGTAGTTCCACATATTTGAAGAATAAAAGAAAACTCGGAGAATCAATTATATACCTGAAAGAAACTGGCAAATGGGTTAGCTGATGAAACTCTGAAAATGGTATTGATAGGTATGTTGACCGATATGAAACTCAGATCAGCAATATTAAGCTCGGGCAATTGATGGAAGAAATAATAAGAAGTATGAGTGCCTCACTTTGCAAGAGTAGGGGATTTGATGCACTCCCTTAACATATTTCCACAATTCAGCGCAACATCCTTGTTGTCGTAGCTGTTTGGAAAAATTCAGTGAGTTAAACAAGAGCATATAACTTTTGGATGCATGAATTGGTAACATTATGAGAATGACTCCAGGATGACACATCAAACACTGTATAAAACATGCTAGCATGAATATTTACCAAACTACGAGAAAGTCGAGCAATTCACAATGAGACTCCAGGTACTCCACACAGCAACAAGTTGTGCCAACAGTCTGCCTGAGTAAAACTGACCAGCAGTGCACCAAATCTTTCCTTGCCTGCTCAAAAAGCAAAAAAATTAGTAACGAAAATAACTAGACGCCATATATATGTATACATATGAACAGAAGTGGTATAAAAATCAATAGTCTACCTCCCATCCAAGTATGGGCAACTTGTGGATGAGCAAAGCGAGTACATCTTCCTTGCATATTTCCAAAGTGAGTTGTGAAACCTGATCTGAATTTGCTTCAGCTTCTCCATCCCCGGAAAGCATGGTTTTCATCATCACAATATTCTTCTCAGCTTCCTCTAGCGCCTACACAACAACAAAAAACTGAAAAATACAACCAACCGACGCTCATTTACAGAACAGTTACACTTCTAAGACGGACTCAAAAACAACAAGAAAATCAAATTCCATTTTCAGAACTATCCATCTCAACGGATTAACAAATCATAGTATCATAGCACACCAAAAATCATAATGAAAACTTGAAATTCAGAATCTTTGAAAACTATATAATATAATGAAGAAATTTAATTAAGAAAAAGAAAGAAGGAAAGGAAGGACCTTTTCTAGGGCTTTAACTTCAGCAACAGTAATGGAGTCAAGGGCAGCAAGGGTGTCCTTAATAGCTTTGACAAGCTCTTGTGGCGTTTTAGGCTTGGAAGGTTTGAAAAAGAAAGACATGATTCGTCTTCACTAGCAGTTCCAGCAGGCCCGGAAAGATTGAGCAAAATCAAATCTACAAATTGGGTGAAAGAAAGAGATCACCTGAGAGTGTGTTCCATTTTCTATCTTTTTTTTTAATGGGTGATTGGTTGGTTGGGGAATCTGGGAAATGTCAATCAATCATCTCGTTCGCAGACTCAGGCAAGAGGCAAATGCTTTTCCGTCGACGACGTTGTTTGTTGATTCATCGTCTGCTTCGTTGGTTTGGTTTGTTTCCAGCCCATTCCTCTGGTTTGTTTCTCAGGTTAGGCATCCCAAACCTGATTTCAGATCTCATTTTTTATTGGAGTCTTTTCTTGTTTTTTGAATTATTGGAAATAAAATATTAACATTTTTAAAAAGAAAAAAAAAAGGAAATTTTGCATATATTAATTTTACATTTTTTTTTTGCACAAAATCATCATTAGCTTTATTTTTATCAAAAAACCACATTTAATTTCGTTCCGTTAGCATATATCCACTTTCGCCTATTTATTTCATTAACTAATTATTAATTTTATTAATTTTTAAATTCAAAAAAATCAAAAAAAAAAAATCAGATTCTTTCTGTTTTTTTCCGATTAAATGAAGTAATTCAAGAGCAAAAGTTTGCTCACATTACACAATATCAGAGTACATGACTTTAACAACTTCACATGAAGGCATAATGAACCGGACTGATATAATTGAAGAAGCACCTCCACGGGAAGTATTGGAATAGCATGTTGAATTTCCCAAATCCAACGTTCCGCTCTAGATTTGCTAAGAAATCTGATATGGTATTATCTTCTCTATTTACATGAAGGAGTTTCCAATCAGGATTGTTTTGTAACAACGAGAGTCCTTCCGACATCAAACACAACAAACTGTCAGATCCTCCATAACCACTTTGAAAGCTCCAAATGATATCAATACTATCTGAGAAAATGTTGGCAGTTTCACAACCCATATCATTGGCCATTTGCAAAGCTGCAACCATGCCTCGAAACTCCTCAAATACTGATTTACTGCAAATGTTAAACCCAACATTGCACTGGATTATGATATTTTCATCAATAGCTAGCTATAGAAGCCCAGCCTCCATCTTTAGTCTTCCGAGACAAAGAACCATCAGTAAAGAATTTCATCGAAGTGCAATCCGATGGAGTAAAATTGATTTGAGGGTGTACTTCTATCATACTCTTCAACTCAAACTTATTTAGATAGCTAGTAACTTTGAAGCAGCAACCACTAATGGACATTGTTTGTTTCCCATGAGCTGCTAAATTCCTATTATGCCAAATGACCCAAATACATATAGACATCAGTCGAACTGTTTTTGAATCTTCTTGACTGAGAATATACCAGACATAGTCACCAATATTCCAATTCATTACAGATTGCCATAATTTATTTTCCAATCCCAGAGACACCCACAAACATATTGACCACTAGCAATTAATAAAAAGATGGTTTGCATCTTCCATATTGAAACCAAAGAAAAACACATCCCTGATCAATAGTACATCCTCTTCTCATCAAATTTGTGAATACTGGTAAAGAGTTATGTAACAGTCTCCAAGTAACTAGCTTCACTCTGTCTGGTACATGAATCCGCCAAAATCTGTTCCATATTTGGCTAATGCTTATCCAATCGGATACCTCTCCATAATCAAACTGTTTTGCAAATTTCTATTTCTTGCTAACTCATAACCTGACTTTACTGAATACTCGCCTAAATCAGTAAATTTTCAGCTCAATTCATTGCCATTTGACAGTTCCAATCCCGATTTAAAGATATCCATTACACCAATAATACTTTTCCATATAAATGAATTCCTCGGTTTCGGTTTAATTTCTAGAAAACCAATGTTCTTAAAATATTTCTGTTTGAAGATTTTGCTGATAAGTAAATCAGGATATTTCAATAGTCTTCACAGTTGTTTCACTATCATAACATTATTTAGATTTTCAAAACATCTGAAACTCAAGCCACCCTGTAATTTACCTCTTTGCATTGCATCCTTTCTGATCCAATGAATTGCTCTAAGTGGTTTATCACCATTCCACCAAAACCTGTGTTAAACCAGATATATTGTTACATATATACTTGGGAAATGTAAGTCAACCCATCGCATACAAAGGAATGGACTGTAAACAAGGTTTAGTTAACTTCTCTACATGCCCAGAATAACATTCTGTGTTTCCAATCATGCACCCTCCTATTTTCTCTTTGAATCCCTTAAAGGTTTCCATTCGATTAATTTCATTAACCATTAGGGGGGCCATGTATTTACAGTGCATTTTTATAGGACACATTCCCAAATAACTTGCAAAAATGACAATCATATATATGTCTATGTTGGGACTGTAGGTGAATTCTGACATATCGATATTAACCTTTCGTCCCGCCACTTCCTCGTACCAAAAAAGTAGTTGTCCGAGATTCCTTACTTGGTGTAATTCAGTTTTTAAAATTATTAAACAGTCTTCTGTAAACAGTGGATGGTTAAATCTCTACAAACCCTAAGCCATTTTAATCCCTTCTACCATATTTGCATCCTGCAAGTTAATCATCTGAGACAAAAACCATTCTTGGCAAAGGAGAAATAAGTATGACGACAATGGATCTCGCTGTCTAAGTCCTCTTCCAGGAAAAATAGTTCCTGAAACATGACCATTAATTTTAAGTTTGTAAGTAACAGACTCTACACATCGCATTATTTTTGTTAATTCAGATATGGTGAAAACCAAGCCTTTTCAGCATCTGTCTCAAAAATTCTCATTCTACGCGATCTTACGCTTTACTCATATCCATCTTAATTGACAGAAACTTCCGTACCCCTTTTTCTCTTTGTCACATAATGTCAAATTTCTTGTGCAGTCAATATACAAACATATTTTATAAAAATATTCATTTTTTACAAACTATTGAAATAAACGTCATTTGATGAACATAAAAATTATATTAAAAAAACTAGCGTCATTTGATTGTTTAATCATTTTAATTTTCTAAAAAAATCAAAATTTTGAGAGACTTTTTTGGATCTTTGCAACATTTTGAAATTTGAATTTTTTTAATTAAAATTAACAATTAGTTAATGCAATAATTGGACGAAATTGCTAAACTTAAGTACGGTTCTCTGCAAAAAAAATAAAAAAAATAAAGTTTAAGACGGTTTCGCATAAAAATTGTAAAATAATGGATTTTTAAACACAATTTCCCACAAATAAAAAGCTAGTGAAAATTTTAAAATTTAATTGTTAGCCAATTAATTTAAAAATCAATTTGAATGGGTGAATATGTAAAAATTAAGGCATTAAAAAGGAAAGCTTTTCGATTATAAAAAAACGTACGCAGTTGGCAGTTATATTTGATTGAAAGTGAGCTGGATTTTAGGCAGAAAATAACACAGTGCACGTCTTAGGAAATTAAACATGTTGTAATCGCCTTTTACAATTTTGGGGATTGAATATTAACGGCACTTTTAATCTGTTAAAGCTCTTGATAGTACGCTATAAGGATAAGGAGAACATTTTTCAAACACACTAAACTTGATAAGAGAAATGTAAAGATAAAAGTTTCATAGAATTGTCACTCAAAACTTGAAAGACATCATGGATGTTATTAGAAATGGCAAGCTTCAAGGGTAATGATAATGAAGCCTTGGGAAGTTTTACTCGTAGATCCACGGGGTGAGGCTGCTCTGCCATTCAACAACACCTTCCGGGAACCACAAAGCAATTTCCTTGTGTGCGCTTTCAACTGAGTCACTTCCGTGAATTACATTCCTGCATATGATGGACAAATTAGCAGTAGTTGTGAAAATGATGTGGAGAAAGACTGTCACTAGCAAGTATAAGATCGACCAACCTGCCAATATCAACTGCGAAATCACCACGGATGGTGCCAGGGGCAGAATCAGCTGGGTTAGTTGCACCGATGATGGTCCTGCCAGTCTTGACAACATTCTTCCCCTCCCAAACCATTGCAACAACTGGTCCAGAAATGATGTACTCAACAAGCCCATTGAAAAAGGGCTTGGAGGACAAGTCAGAATAATGCTTCTGGGCAAAAGCACTGTCAACATTGATAAGTTTCAACCCTGAAATCAAACAAATATGCACTAATCAGCAAAACTGAAGTACTATGGTGGATAGAGGTGCCAAATTCGGCTTACTGCGACAATAGTGTATCATTGATAGGTAATGCAATGCTTAATATAATTGTTCGTCCAAATGTGGAGCACAAATAAAGGCGGTAGGAAACACAATGTTCTAACTTTGTTAAATAATAGCATCCATTTAAGTCATTTAACACAAGCAAATTGGACGAAGCATGCGGGCTTCGGGGACCTATAAACTAGGACTTGCAATTCCAGATATTGTTAGATTCTTAGAGGTTTTGAACACTATACTTATACATCAAAATGAAAAGCAGACTATACCTCTCAGAGTAAATCCCTTCTTCTCAAATCTGCTGATGATCTCACCAACCTGAACATATAGAAAGATGCAAAATTTACTCTTTCCGTCGTGAAGAAAACAAAATTGAACTTTCAGCATCCAAAAAGAAACAAAATGAAAGAGTATGCGTGCCAATTTCAAAGCAGGAATCGAATCAGTTAACAAAAAATCAGAGAGAATCAGTAAAACAGATTCGATTTAAAAAAAAAAAATCAAAACGAAAGATTGGATTGAAAGAGACGAACCAAGCCTCTCTGGGCTCCATCGGGCTTAATCATGATGAAGGTCTGCTCCGTTGACATCTTCTGCGGTTACGAAGTCTGAGATTACCGAAATTGAGGTTTGAGCCACCGACGCACGACTGAAGAAGTGAAGTTTGAGTTTTTATATGGCTCCCAACTAAACCCTAATTCACAAAAGGCAAACTGGAAATTTCGGAATATGCCATCGATTCTCATTGAAATTGTTTTATTGCAAACTCGTCACCCAAGTTTCATTAATGCTTATTTTCCAAAAGTTCATGCCAATCATGCCACTCGATTCAATCCCAAATGTTTGTCCAAAATTTTTGAAAATTATTAGTATAATATGTGAAGGTGTGAGATTTTTTTTGGAACGAGGTTAATGTAGGAAATTGAAAATACAAAATTAAATTTAAGAAAGTATAAATAATGTAAATAATTTTAGTATTTTATAATAATATGGATCGTCGGATGATTTGATAGAAAGATCAAAATTAATCCAATCAACAAAATAGAAAAAATTAAATAAAAAAGGAATTATAGTAATTTCCTCTAATTTTGTGCCACTCACCTCAATCACCACCGAACGGCCAGTCATTGCCATTGTCGGCCAACTTTCAATCACTTTTCGACCACCTCTCGGCCACTTTCCTAGAACCTCCAACCATCCGGAATGGACAAGTGTTCACCAAAAATCAACAAATGGTTACCCTTTACAAGTTAGCGTTCAACTATTAAAACCTCAGTGTACATCATTCAAGAGTTGTTGAACAACATTCAAGAATAAGTAGACATCATCAAAAGTCATTATACACCATTAAAATATGTGTTTAACATTAAAAAGTCAGTGTACACCACTCAAGAATAAGTAAACATCATTTAAAAGGTAGTGCACACCATTCAAAATTAAGTAAACATTATTAAAAGTCAGTGTACATCATTCAATAGACATTGTACATCATATTTACCATTAAAAGTCGCTGTAAACCATTGAAAAGTCATTGTATACCGTTCAAAAGTAAGTAAACTCTACCCAAAATAGTGCACAATATTAAAAACTTAATGTACATCATTCAAGAGTAAGAAAACATCATTGTACACCGTTCAAGAATCAATGCACACAATTTAAAAGTAAACAACATTAAAAGGTCAGTGTTCACCGTTAAAACTTTAGTGCACACCATTCAAGAGTCGGTGTACACAATTAAAAAGTCAGTGTGTATCATTCATTTAGAATTTGTGTATGTCAATCAAAAGTAAGTAAACACATTAAAAGTCAATATACACCATTAGAAACTCAGTGTACATCATTCAAGAGTAAAAAACACCATAGAAGTCGGTGTTTACCAATGAAAACTCATTATACATCATTTAAGAGTAAGTAAACATCATTAAAAGTCAGTGTACATCATTAAAAATTCAGTATACATTATTC
>JAWWMW010095446.1:0-11369 GCA_035048345.1 Echeveria elegans
AATAGTTTTTAATCATAAACAACTAAAGAAATACTACTAATACATAATATTATTAATTACTTCAAAAGCATCATTCTAAATAAAAATGAATATTGTTTAATGATCCACATTTAATTTTTGTAATAAAGCTATGGAGGGCCGGCCCTAAATAAATTTTAATTTGTTTAAATTTTGTATTAAATTGTCCAAATAATCTAGTTAGACAGACCTCCACTGGATTCTCACCAGCGTCTACTCGACAGCTTTTTCCTCCACGACTTTAAATGTGGATCATTAAACAATATTCATTTTTATTAGTAGTGTGGGTCATTAAACAATATTCATTTTTATTTAGAATGATGTTTTTGAAAGTAATTAATAATATTATGTGTTAGTAGCGTTTCTTTAGTTGTTTATTTAGGGTCGGCACTCCACCTTTGCAAGCTCTTTTTCTTGATCTGTAGCTTCATCTAGCTTCTGCGCCTCATGCTCCTTGATTTCATTTTCGCTCTGAGAATAGGAAGCTCGTATGCAATTTTTTCTGCGCGATGGTATGTGGTCTTGAAATGGAGCACATACTGTTGACGCTGCAAAAAAAGATTGGAGAGTTTTCTTGGCGGTGGACGAACGGACCGTACGCGGACGCGGCGAAGAACGAAAGGTACAAATTGCACCCATCATAGTTATTCATTTTGTAATAGAGTTTTGTAAGACGGACATGTGGATATTTATAATGAAAAAGAACTTTCTAGTAATTTATGGAAGGACAAATAGTGGAATTTCCTACTAGTAAGGAGTCCATTATTAACATAATGAAAACTTCTTTAGGTTAGAGCGATAATTTCCTAATTTCAACCATCAGCTTGTTTTTGATAGGTTCATGTGTGATGTTGTGTTCAGTCACATTCAGTTGCTCGATTTTTGTAACAATTTTATATAGGCAATCACTTGATTTAATTCATTGCATAAATTCGGCTAATACATAAAACCCTAAATTAGAAACATCGAAGAGACAAATTCCGACTGAACAGTTAGATAAATTAGCTAACAGATCTCACCAAAGTCTCATTTTCCTTCCACATGTTTTCCTCCACCTCCACAGCTTTCTCTTCTTTCCCCTCCACGACTTCCTCTTCATCTTCCTTCCCTTCATCCTCTTTTTTTCTTCTTCTTTGATCTGATTCATAGCATGCTCCTTGAGAAACATCTCCGCGGTCAGAACACGAAGCTCAGATCCGACTTTCTTTCTGAAGACCGACCGATGTTCTTCAAAAGATACGACAATTGCACTGGCGACAACTAACATCGATCCTGCTTCAAAAAGGGTAATGACGGGTTTTTTTGCGGTCGTCCATACTGAACTCGACGAACAAAAATTGGAAGAAAACCGAGCCAACGAATCATGATAGGTTTTAGGGTATGGTAACTGAACTTTTGTTTCAGTTTTATATACTCCCTCCGCCCCGATAGATAGTTCTCATTTGTTGTTTGACACAAATTTTAAGAAAGATAAGGTATGTGAGATAAAAGTATAAAAGAGAAAGAACAAAAAGTAAATAGATTGGAGAGGGTCGTTGTTGTTCCAAAACACATAATACGTACCTGCGGCCACACATAGAGGATCATGAGTCCGGAAAAAAAAAGAACCTTTCACGAAATTCTCGGAGGGGCAAATACGTAAATTAGTTTCACCTCATAGCAGCGAGTATATATACACACTACAGTACACTACTAGTCACTGAGTGTGAAAGTCTGAATAGTCGATGAAAAATGCAGTAAAATAGAAAGAGAGGAAAAATGCACAGCTAAAAATTTTCGTACATCAATGTATTGAATATGAGTTTAATATTTGTATACCATGTACAAATACTTTAAAGAATACATTTCAATAGTTTTTAATCATAAACAACTAAAGAAATACTACTAATACATAATATTATTAATTACTTCAAAAGCATCATTCTTAATAAAAATGAATATTGTTTAACGATCCACATTTAATTTTTGTACTAAAGTTATGGAGGGCCGGCCCTAAATAAATTTTAATTTGTTTAAATTTTGTATTAAACTGTCCAAATAACCTAGTTAGACATACCTCCACTGGATTCTCACCAGCGTCTACTCGACAGCTTTTTCCTCCACGACTTTAAATGTGGATCATTAAAAAATATTCATTTTTATTAGTAGTGTGGATCATTAAACAAAATTCATTTTTATTTAGAATGATGTTTTCGAAAGTAATTAATAATATTATGTGTTAGTAGTGTTTCTTTAGTTGTTTATTTAGGGCCGACACTCCACCTTTGCAAGCTCTTTTTCCTGATCTGCAGCTTCATCTAGCTTCTGCACCTCATGCTCCTTGAGTTTCATTTTCGCTCTGAGAATAGGAAGCTCGTATGCAATTTTTTTCTGCGCGATGGGTATGTGTGGTCTTGAACTGGAGCACATACTGTTGACGCTGCAAAACAAGATTGGAGAGTTTTCTTGGCGGTGGACGAACGAACTGTACGCGGACGCGGCGAAGAACGAAAGGTACAAATCACACCCATCGTAGTTATTCATTTTGTAATAGGGTTTTGTAAGACGGACATGTGAATATTTATAATGAAAAAGAACTTTCCAGTAATTTATGGAAGGACAAATAGTGGAATTTCCTACGAGTAAGGAGTCCATTATTAACATAATGAAAACTTCTTTAGGTTAGAGTGATAATTTCCTAATTTCAACCATCAGCTTGTTTTTGACAGGTTCATGAGTGTTGTTGTGTTCAGTCACATTCAGTTGCTCGATTTTTGTAACAATGTTATATAGGCAATCACTTGATTTAATTCATTGCATAAATTCGGCTAATACATAAAACCCTAAATTAGAAACATCGAAGAGACAAATTCCGACTGAACAGTTAGATAAATTAGCTAACAGATCTCACCAAAGTCTCATTTTCCTTCCACATGTTTTCCTCCACCTCCACAGCTTTCTCTTCTTTCCCCTCCACGACTTCCTCTTCATCTTCCTTCCCTTCATCCTCTTTTTTTCTTCTTCTTTGATCTGATTCATAGCATGCTCCTTGAGAAACATCTCCGCGGTCAGAACACGAAGCTCAGATCCGACTTTCTTTCTGAAGACCGACCGATGTTCTTCAAAAGATACGACAATTGCACTGGCGACAACTAACATCGATCCTGCTTCAAAAAGGGTAATGACGGGTTTTTTTGCGGTCGTCCATACTGAACTCGACGAACAAAAATTGGAAGAAAACCGAGCCAACGAATCATGATAGGTTTTAGGGTATGGTAACTGAACTTTTGTTTCAGTTTTATATACTCCCTCCGCCCCGATAGATAGTTCTCATTTGTTGTTTGACACAAATTTTAAGAAAGATAAGGTATGTGAGATAAAAGTATAAAAGAGAAAGAACAAAAAGTAAATAGATTGGAGAGGGTCGTTGTTGTTCCAAAACACATAATACGTACCTGCGGCCACACATAGAGGATCATGAGTCCGGAAAAAAAAAGAACCTTTCACGAAATTCTCGGAGGGGCAAATACGTAAATTAGTTTCACCTCATAGCAGCGAGTATATATACACACTACAGTACACTACTAGTCACTGAGTGTGAAAGTCTGAATAGTCGATGAAAAATGCAGTAAAATAGAAAGAGAGGAAAAATGCACAGCTAAAAATTTTCGTACATCAATGTATTGAATATGAGTTTAATATTTGTATACCATGTACAAATACTTTAAAGAATACATTTCAATAGTTTTTAATCATAAACAACTAAAGAAATACTACTAATACATAATATTATTAATTACTTCAAAAGCATCATTCTAAATAAAAATGAATATTGTTTAATGATCCACATTTAATTTTTTGTATTAAAGATATGGAGGGCCGGCCCTAAATAAATTTTAGTTTGTTTAAATTTTGTATTAATTTGTCCAAATAACCTAGTTAAACAGACTTCCACTGGATTCTCACCAGCGTCTTCTCGATAGCTTTTTCCTCCACGACTTTAAATGTGGATCATTAAACAATATTCATTTTTATTAGTATTCATATTTACTTACAATAATGTTTTTGAAAGTAATTAATAATATTATGTATTAGTAGTGTTTCTTTAGTTGTTTATTGAGGGCCGCCACTCCACCTTTGCAAGCTCTTTTTCCTTATCTGTAGCTTCATCTAGCTTCTGCGCCTCATGCTCCTTGAGTTTCATTTTCGCTCTGAGAATAGGAAGTTCGTATGCAATTTTCTTCCGTGCGATGGGTATGTAGTCTTGAAATGGAGCACATACTGCCGACGCTGTAAAAAAAGAGATGGAGAGTTTTCTTGGCGGTGGACGAACGGACCGTATGCGGACGTTGCGAAGAACGAAAGGTATAAATCGCACCCATCATAGTCATTCATTTTGTAATAGGGTTTTGTAAGACGGACTTGTGGATATTTATAATGAAAAGAACCTTCCAGTAATTTCTGGAAGGACAAATAGTATAATTTCCTACGAGTCTACGAGTAGGGAGTCCATTATTAACATAATGAAAACTTGTTTAGGTTAGAGCGATAATTTCCTAATTTCAACCATCAGTTTGTTTTTGATAGGTTCATGTGTGTTGTTGTGTTCAGTCACATTCAGTTGCTCGATTTTTCGAACAATGCTAGACAATCACTTGATTTAATTCATTGCATAAATTCGGCTAATACAGAAAACCCTAGAATAGAAACATCAAAGAGACAAATTCTAACTGAACAGTCAGATAACCTAGCTAACAGATCTCACCAAAGGCTCATTTTCCTTCCACATGTTTTTCCTCCACCTCCACAACTTTCTCTTCTTTTCCCCTCACGGTTTTCTATTCATCTTCCTTCCCTTCATCCTCTTTTTTCTTATTCTTTTATCTGATTCATAGCATGCTCCTTGATAAACACCTCCGCGGTCAGAACACGAAGCTCAGATTCGACTTTCTTTCTGAAGACCGATCGATGTTCTTCAAAAGATACGACAATTGCAATGGCGACTACCAACAACGATCCTGCTTCAAAAAGGGTGATGATGGATTTTTTTGCGATCGTTCATACTGAACTCGACGAACAAAAATTGAAAGAAAACTGAGCCAACGAATCATGATAGGGTTTTAGGGTATGGTAACTAGACTTTTGTTTCAAGTTTATATACTCCCTCCGCCCCGATATATAGTTCTCATTTGTTGTTTGACACAAATTTTAAAAAAGATAATATATGTGAGATAAAAGTATAAAAGAGAAAGAATAAAAAGTAAATAGATTGGAGAGATAATGTGTTTGTGATGGTAAAAAATATTCTATTTAAAGAAATGAAAAATATATTTTAGAACGTCAAAAAAATATAATATGTGACAAAGGAAGTATATAAAATAAAGTAAGAACCTTCCAAACATACCCAAAATATCTCGATCAAAGGACATGAACGTAAATAAAAATTGTGAATGACACAAACTTCACGGTCTCTATTGATAATCAACAAAATTAATTAGGGTTTTGATATGTGCCTATCGGGTCGGGGTTTTTGTCTTATTTCAAGATTAAAATTTCATTCTTTTTTTTAATTTTAAAACTAAATGATTGGTTACATCATTACATGTCCAGTTCTTCGAAAAAATGATATGATTCTGTGTTAGCAAATATTAGTGGCAGGTTTATTTAGTAAGCAACTATAGTTTTTAGTAATTTAATATTTGTGAAATTAGACATTCTAGTAGATCTTATGTTTATTAAATTAGACGGTATAAGAACTATATATAATTATTTCTTAATTCAATACAAAATAGCCATTTGCATACACCATTGCAATATCGGTAATTTAATCAAGTATACTAAGGAATTGTTTAGTGTTAATCAATTGCTACTTGCATGTGTTGTGTGGACTAGGGAGTAGCTACAGACCAGCTTAGTAACCAATTATGATGGAGAGCTGGATTTTAAGAAGCTACTTTATTAATATCATCCAATCAGGCAGCTAAAGCAAATCGATCCCCTAGGCCCTAACGACAGCATTATTTAACTCATTGATGTAAGAAATCAATATTTGAGTAGCATTTTCTATTTTATTTAGTGAAATATTTAGTACTAGCATAGGTTGCAATACTCCTCCCAACAAAAATATAATATACAAACTAAATGTTCCCAACTTGGAAAAAATAAAACTAGAAATTAAAATACCACATAGTTGATGATCTAAAATTCTTGACCAATAATCATATCAAACTGAGCAGAGTGAGATATCAATATAGAAACGTGATCTACTTGGGATTCTTTTTTTAGATCCAAAATTGAAAATGAAGCTTTGGCCACATGATAAAACAATGTGTACAAAACATTCATATAACGGTCAATGGGGTGGTGACCCATTGATTGAGGAGTTGGACAAAAAGACTTTCAAAGTCAAAGTTTCAAATCCTACGCGTCAATTGGTGATTGTATACTTGAATTAGCTAAATATGCTCTGCGCGTTAATTGATGATTGTATATTTGAATTAGCTAGATATGCTTTAATGATATTGTACTATTTATATCCACCCATCAAAAAAAACATTCACATAACAAAGTTTAAAATTGCAATACTAGAGTCCTAATGCTGCAGTGGTTTTGAGAGCATCTCTTTCCTAACTATTGGGGATTTCCCCGCACCCTCACAGCTTCTCTGAATGATCTTTCATTCTCATGTAGGGATGCAACTGCCACCACTCCTAGCTTCTGCAAGTTGAGTTTCACCACCGTGTTCATGAACATTTTAGTGTCCTCTGTCGTGTTACCTTCCGGATTATCAACAATGTAATTTTCTAATACAACGGGGTACACTTTGTTGTAATGACCAATAGTGGTATCATCTTTCTTCTTCTTGAACTCATTGACTGATGTAGCTGATCTATAGTTATGAAGTCTGTGTTCACCTCCCAAAACCACCTAAAGCTGAGTATATGATGCTCTTCGTCTAAAATCTTTAACCGCTCGGTGTTGGTCGAAGCAGGTAGGCCCGATACAAGTGTGACTTCTCTTATGCTTCCTACGCTCCCATCTCCTCTAATGGTGCAACTCTTGATGAAGTGCTTGTATCTAACTGGTTTATCGAAGCTGCGGATGAAGGGCCAGACTACACTCACCGGTGCATCGATTCGTTGGGTGACTAGAGAAGTGTAGGTGTTGGGAGCACCTTCAAACTGGTGGTACTTTAGGTGTTGGGCATGAGTATCATAGACGCAAATCAATTTATGTTAAACATTCAGGTGGCCAGTATTTCTCGGTTACTTAATCACAAAACTTGGGCATGGGGGTGACTAGCATGCAAATTTTATCTTTTAATTATTTACTTCAGATTGCCAAATATGATTGTGGTCAAGTAGTTTTGACCCTTGACTTGGAACCCCAATGTCAAGAGTTCAAACCACCACACATTCATGCATGACATGATTCCTTTCATAAAATTATAAAATAGTATTATGTGAAGGGTTAGTAGTTATATGCTCTATGAACCTTCATTGTAATATCCTCTCACCAAAAAAATTATCTACTTCATATTAAAGTGGCAAACAATTCGTTTATATACAGTTCTAGCATTCGCGGTTAACTTTCAGCATACAAATAATGTTTGAATAAATATAACAAACTTTCACGGTTAGGTTTACGGTTAGTAATATTTAAACAAAATTCATGCAAGACAAAATATTAAAACTAAATATTTAGCATTTGAATAAATCTTTACTCATATCATGCACAAGTTCATGTAATGTAGCACACTATAGTACTATACAAATAACTTAGCTACGCATGGCCATAAAATGATGAAATTGAAAATACCGAATCATTGTTGAACCACAAACAACTAAATCGCTTCGCTAGTTTTCCAACGCATTTATATTACATAGTTTCGATTCTCGTTTTCGCTAGACTTGTTTAGGAACACCCTAAACAAGATTTTCTCACCAAGCTCATTAAAAGTCTGTCTCTGTCCTAAAGTCACACAACTAACGCACTGAAAAGACTAGGTTTCTTTTCTCAGGTGCGGATCACTTTTCCGTCTTCATGTAAAAACTTAAAACTAATTTCCATCTTTCTTGTTATATATTTTTGTTATTGATAGACGATCATTAATCATTAAAGCTTGGATAAAATGCAAAGGTCTGAAACTGCTTTGTAACACTTGTTTTCTGTATACATGTCCTCAGATTTCCTATTTTCCGCACAATGTAATTATCAGTTAAAATTATATAGAGGGGTCGAAAAATAGTTACTCATTACACATATTTACCTCAAAAATAGTTACTCATTACACATTTGAATTGCAATTTTTCATATGTTTGTCAATGGTAATTTTTCTCAAATATAATCAATTGATGGTTGAAACTTTGCAAAACTCATTTTGTTGTTCTTTCCTTTGCCCTGAATTGTTAAAATTTAGATGTGTTTATTTACTCATTTGACAGGGGATACAAGCATGCGTGTCTGGCCGGTTATCGGAGAAGAACTTTCAAGCTACAGCCAGTGGTGCATCCATATCTCATTTATTTTAATTTTTAAGTATCATTACTATTGATACATTAAAGAATACCAAAAATCATTGTTGAACCACAAGACAACTAATAATTAATTTTTGTTAACTATCAAATCAATAGAGTCCCATGAAGTTTTTGTAATAGTGGATTTTTTTATTTACAATCAGGTCCTTTTGACCAGCAACAAACGGACCAAAACAATTGGAATTTTTGGTAGCATGCGGCCCAAGGCCCATACAAATGTCTACGCAATACATAATACACAAACCCTAACCGATCGAACATAATTGAATTGTCGAGGATCGGGAAGAAGAAAAAAACCCTAAACAGAATGATTCTCTCTCGCTGGCTCCGATTTGCGCCTTTTCTTCATTCCTTACGGTCTTTTCTGACGGGATGTCTCGTTATTGCAGCGATTGCAGTAGGTGTTTCATTTAATGACAACGGAAACCTCTCGAGGAAGAAGCTGGCGTTGGAGCTTCAGATTCTCGAATTGGATCTCATTCTCAAGGAGAATGAGCTGAAAGCTGCATTGAAGGAGAAGAAAGTTGCAAAGGAAGCTGTCGAGAACTAAAAGCCAAAGGAAGCTGTAGCTGTGGAGTATAAAGGTGCGGCCAAGCCTCCTGGGGTTTAGGAAGTGGATGGTTTAGAGTTACTATTATGAGTTCTTTTTTTAGTTTGGGCGTGGCTGAACTTAGATGTAACTTGACACATTAAGCTACATACATTTCATATTATTAAATATTTTTAGCTTACGGGATCCATTGATTACTCATCTGCAATGCCTCTAAACGTTACCAACAAGCTTCATACAACATGTTTTTTTTCAACTGTCATTTCGTGATGCGATATATTTGGTTGATGTCAAAATGGATGGAGATGAGCTTATGAAAGCATGTGAGCCAGCACGTGAGTCTGGTTACATCACAAAAGTTATTCACAATTGCAAACGAGATAGTGAGGTTTATGATTAGTTTATTTATTATCTTGTATCCTGCATACATGTGACATATTACGTGGTAATTTAGTATCTGTTCTTACTGAGCTCGTCTTACTTAATTGGCACTGTATTTCCGGTTTGGAATCAAGTTGAACAATGTTGTGGATACTCAGGTTAGTGTTTTGTTTTGCTAATGTATTGCTGTTGACCTGTCGTGGGCATTGATATTTTCACTGTTGTTGGTGCCCTCCTGATCGAAGTTACTTTTAGTTATTAGATACAAGTATACGCAGAAACTTACAAAACACTTGTATGTATTTCTCACACTGGGTGACTGGTTCATTTAACGCAGCTGGTGATAGCATATTCATTGATAGAAGAGCAAGTGGGGGCCAAAAAGTCTCATGTTGCCTACATATCAGTTGGCCTCTCACTGCCTGATATTCTTGCAGTTCTTTATTATAGTTTTTTTTTTTTTTTGAGAATATAACTGGCCACACGTGTGCGGGTTATGCAAGAGAAATGACTATTTGAACTTCAGGATTTTGTCTTAAATTTTGAATGCATACAGTGGTTATCAATATTATAACGTCATTTCCTCGCTACACTTTCAACTCATACAGGCATCTCCTGTCCTGACAAAGAAGAAGTCCGCACTCTTCTAAGACAGGTTAGTCTTAAACCGGAGCGAATATTCGAGTGTGTTTGGGAAGCCTAAACAGGAGAGCACCAACGCGTTGACCACGCTCAACAAGTTGACTGAGGTTTGTTTTGCTTTATTATCATATTTTGAGTAATTGTTTTCCTTGGGTTTGTCTTTGAACTCTTTTTTGTGATTTCTGAATTGCTAGTTTATCTTATTTTGTTTGATACTACGATAAGACGATAATTTTTGAGGAGTGTTTCATCGTAATTATAATGGACTGCATAAAATGAGTAGACTTTTGAAATGGTTACGCTGCCGAAATATGGCTGTTTGACCTGCTACATGATGAAAGGGTAAGGATAGTCACACTGTGCTGAATGCACAAGACATTTTGTCGCCAGAATAACTAGCCGTAGCAAGTCAGGATAGTATATTAATCTTGTTTTATTTCTATTTGTCTTGTCGCGAGCAGCATAAAAAATAGTGTATGGTGAATCTATAGCGAAGAGTATGTTTGGGTCGCCACATATGCATTTTGCTCTCTCCTTTTGATGCAACTCTAAAGCCTGCTTCAAACTTTACTTGTAGTTAAAAATAAATATAATTGTAATTGTTTCTGCCTGCAGAAATGCTGGAGAAAAAAGAAAAAGTCCTTCAGAAGAAAGCTTCTGCGGAGGTTGAGAAGGCCAAAGAATATGCCAAAGCCAAGAACAAAAAAGGTATGGAAAATTGATAAATGACTTGACAAACCATCACCAAGTCTGACATTCCTCTTTCCTATCATTGTAATGAACCAGTGATGCCCTGTAATCCATTTAATGGTTCATCTCTGGGTTACTCGTACCTCCCATTTAATAATTCGACAGTTGATCTGTTTCTCTCGATGGAAAGAGAAAGCATTCATCTGAATATTTTTCTGCCTGCGTTCTGCTGTGTGTTCTTACTGTCGCATAGTCTCATATGATCTGAAGGACTGAAAGAATAGGGGCAGTGTGAAATGTTTTGACAACTGAAATGAAATGTTATTATTACTTCTAGCTTTTAAACATTTTATCTTGCATGGGTTTTATTAGGTTCGTTTATTTTGACTGTTAACAAAAAGTTGTCAAAATAATAATCTATGACGAAGCTTTTCTGAAACTGAATTATTTTCCCCAAAACCAGAAGCTTCAGGACTCTTTGTTTAAGCCTGAAACCTTTCAGTTGTTTAGATGGAATCCTCAAATCGTCCTGAATTTCTAGTGTAAGTTCACCATGTTTACTTTGGCAGCGG
>JAWWMW010095456.1:0-11368 GCA_035048345.1 Echeveria elegans
AATCTCCCATATGCTGAAACTGTGCATGGTTGACCAAACATCCCAACTCCAAAGCGTTCCAAAACGCCAAAGCCCCATGCACCAACAATCAAGTAATACATGAGTAGGAGTCTCTCATCACAGATTGTATCTGTTTCACACCCTCTCTTTCTCAAATTAACAGCAGCTAGCTGGTAAGAAATTATGATACACAGAAGCCAAATAAAGATTTTTACCTTGCTCTGAACAAATGTTAATTTGGAGTTATCTGAGCTTTCACCTTTGGAGTTCGAAATTAATGTTTCCTGCTCAGGTCTAAGATTTGCGTAAACAGATTGAACTGAAAACATACAAGAGGGAGCACCAAGGCAAATTGGGTCATGATCATTAATGAATAGTAAATATCTCGTTATTTCATATAAAATATATTTTTTTTTCTTATGATTCATTGCCTTTTTAGACACTACTAAAAAACAGGAGAATGCTTAACATTCTATGGAAACTAAAACATATTTTATTTTGTTACAATGGTTACAATGCCGTTGGAGATCATATCTTCTAATACATTTTAATTCAACAGAACACCCGCTTTCATAGCAATAATCTTTTAAAACTTAAAATAAGTAAATTCAATAATGATTTGTCATTTGAGGCATTTAAAGGTCGATCATAGAACAAGTTACGTTTATGTTGCATGGCGGTGAGACATATCACGTACGGATCAATATAGATCTAATTGTCAAATTATAATTTTTGTTAATAATTTGTACATGGATTAGTTTGGATTAACATTAACCGATCATGTTTCTTCAAAAGGCATTTAAGAAAAATGAAATGTGCTCCGAAGCTGTGTCACCTATGGGGTGAACATTGCTTGGATGACAGACAAACCCAACAAAGGTAAGGCTGGGCACGACACCTCATGTTCAAGTACTTCTTTCTGTCAAAGTATATTCTTCCAAGTTTCTAGTGGGTTGCTAGTGTAGTTAACCAAGTATATGCTTGATTATTTGGGTAGTATATGCTGGAATTTATATCCAATGAGAACTTAGTACACTAGTTTAAAGTACATGTTTCCATGGACATACTATAGTTTTTGTCCTCTAGTTGCCGCAGCCGTTCAAATTATTAAAGCTCGTGCTAGGTTTGTCCATGCGAACAACACTTCAGTTTCATGATCTTAAGTATCGACCACCAAATATAGATGATATGGAAAATGAATCTTAAGAGAGATAAAAAATATTGATCTGCAGTCAATTGCTTTACCACTGAGCTATGGACCCCTTATTAGACAATTGGCATGAAACTGCTATAAAAATTAGATGTTCAAGTAATCCACTGATACCCAGCACAGCTTTTCATGGAGAGACTGGTTCATCTTCCATTTATCACAGTACTGACAAGCAATGTGTCACTGCAGTTTACAATTAGCAGTTGACTAGGGGGATACATGTACTTTAAACTAGGAAAATATGGCTTGGGTGGCGCGGAATGCTTCTTTGGTCATGCCATAGTATACTGCCTGATTTCCAGGGAAAGTTATGAAATTCCACCCAAATGCTGACCCTCCTACCACATATGTACCTGGTATCCGAAAGTCTTCAGAATGTGGCTTCACTGGGGGCCGCATTGATGCGGCCATGGTGCTTGGATCTTGGCCTTGTTTTGATGGAGCAATGTTGTCCGGGGCTTTGTTCTTAGCTGCAGCTATGTCAGTTTCTGCCATCACTTGTTTGTATAGTTCCGTCATGCGATCCATCTCTGACAAACAGACGAGCAAGTGAAGTGAGTTCACGGAAAGGTTCAAGCTGAACTCGGAAGTAAATAAATACACATTTGAATGTGCTCCGGCACCAAAAAAACACACTTCTGCCAACTGGCAGCTAAAAGACAAAAAATGGGAACATAATTCACATAGAAAGAGTGGTCTGTAAAGCCTCCCAAAAATTCCCGAGATTGCTCTACTGAAGTTTTTAACATCAGGTTCAAACCAGCACATATTGATTGACATTTTTTATTGGATATGCATAACTAAAATGGTATTTGAACAAAATCTGCTGCATATACATATTCTAATGGTGTACACCCAAGCAATATTAATATATTAGTACCTATAGGAGCACACCTGTTATCTAAAAGATTCATTCTCAAATAAATCTTGCGGACTAGAAAAAGTTAACGTTCTTACTTTGTCTGACCTCCTGTGCCGCACTGGAGTTCTTGAACTCTGGCCCCTTGAGAACCTTCATGAAATAGAAAAACCTTAGTCAAAAGAATTAGAGCATTAATATGCAAAGTTCATTTTCTGGAGTCGAGTAGCATGTATATGCAATGTTATCCGATTCGGAGTACGGTGGTGCGGTTTCCGTTTGCGAATTAGCGGCGATTAGGGTTTCGTGAGGGAGAAGATGAATTGCAGACAACTTAAACAATGTCGTTTCGTGAGGAAGAAGATGAATTGCAGACAACTTAAAACGATAAAGAAAAAAGATTGCTTTATAAATAAGGGGCAAAAATCAATGTGACGCTATTTTTTTTATTTGGGTTTATTTTTTGACATTTAATTTAGTTGTTCTACATTAATCATGAAACAAGATTAAAATTTATAAGTTACTTCAAATAAATGTTTTTTTTCAGTTATGCAATTTTTAAGTTATAATCTAACTTTTGTTAAGTCTCATTCAAAAACATCAACCTATAACGAAAAGTTGACGAGTACTAATCATATCTGAAACTCTACAAGTAACGATTCACGTTTTCGTACTACGAACCTAACCGTACCACGAACCATGTAACATTATTATGCACACACAGCACAGCGCAATGAATCCCCAAGAACAATTCTTAAATCATTCTAAGATCACCATATAGGATCCTTAACAAGTAATATTGTTGTCACCCGAACCGGATACTAAAGAGTCACTAGAATATGATTTCTCAACACTCTAATACAGCTGCTAGAAATTTTGAGAACTTCAAAAAATAACCACACGAGTTCATGAAGACATACAGTCTTCGTCAAATCTGTAATACTAAATCCAAAAAGGGAAAAAAATCCAAAAAGGCACCATACTCTCAATATTTACCAGTCTACAGGAGAAGCCATAATTCCTCCGAAAGATTACAGCTTCAATGAGCACCCCAATATCTAACCATGACAACACTTTCACCCAACAAATTTCACCAACGTATCTACCACTAACACTCACAACTCAGAAACTGTTTACTGAGACAGTCACCAACGTATCTACCACTCATGTTCACTACACTACAGCAAATGAACTGGTCACCAACGTATCTACCACTCATGTTCACTACACTACAGCAAATGAACTGATCACGAAATCAATAAAATTGATCCAAATAAGTTCACAACGGACCTCAATCCAAGACCATATAACCCTCCAAATTTCACATCAAAACAAGGCCCTTAAAGGCTTAAATAACCACAACTAGTTATGAATTCAGGCCAAAGTCCCAGAAACCAGATTCCACCAACATCAGTACAAACTTGAAATCATCAACAGAAACAGCTCAAGTCAAGCAACTCATACCTCAAGAATATTAGGCTTAAGATCTCTGACAAGAGCGCGCATCTGGTAATAAGCAGACTTGTGCAACCCATCCTTGTCGCCGCCATTCATCTTCAGCTTCGGATCCTCCATTTCAATCTTCAATCCAAATCCAACCCCTAACTTGGTGTTCCTCAAATAGAGTAAAGCTTTAACCTTTCGACGACTAGTTTGCTCTAGTCTCGTTCGATTATTTAGGGCACGCTTTTTGTCTCAATTTCGTGTCTTTATATGTTTAACAAAGGCACTACTAATCGCAAGGCTCACATCCGCACCCCTCGGATTCCGCATGATTTTTTATCAAATTACCCTCTCTTGCACTCCCACCCACCCCACCCCACCCTTATGATTTCGAAAATATGTTTTAAAAATTTCACATAAATATATTTATCTAAATTACACTTAATCAATCCCGAATTGTTGTGCATATGGTTTCGAAATATTAAAAAAAATTTAAAATTTCATTAAAATGGCAATTTGAGGGCCTAAACGACCCCGAATCGACTCGGGACAGTTTGCGTAGCTCTGGATTTGTGTTCCCAGGGCCGTTTCGCATGTGCCGACCAAATTTCAGCTCAAATGAATACCGCATTAGATTTTTACGGCCAAATGATCGACTGGACAATAGGCTCCGATTTTTAGGAAACCGGAGCGTATTGATCACATTATGCTCCGGTTTTCTAAAAATCGGAGCGTAAATGTCTAAAAATTATGTAAATACAAAGTTGAAATTTTTTTGTGTCCAAATGATACAAAATTAATCTCTATTTATAGATCTCGAAAAATAAAAAATATTGATATGATTTTTATAAATTTATTTTTTAGTATTAATGGATTTAAATAGTAAATTTGAAATGGATAAGAAATGACAATTTAGTAATTTTGTACATATGTTTTTTTTTTTTGTCGTGGGGTGCAATTAACAGCTCCCAAATCAATACAGGTTCCGAGTGGTGGATTTTCATGAAATTGAGTTCCTCCATCTTCTTGGCGTCTTTCTAGCCTGTTCTGCTGCAGGAGGAGTTGCTGAATGGTTTCCATCTTCAAGTGTCTGTAAATTGTTTCCCTTGGTGAGCTTAGCCAGTTTCTTCCAACCAGTAGTTAATGCGGACAGTCTGTTGTTCTGCTTAGGCTTCGAGTTGAGCTGGTTCTGAAGACTATCCATGTCATGTTGCAACTCAAGGCACTTAGCTTTCACATTCTCTACCTCAAATTTAAGCATCCTGATATCACTCTTTGCTGCTATATCCCACCCATATTGACAGCTGCTTTCCCCAACGACCCTCCGACCTATGCTCTCGACTGGGTACTGAGATCCACTTCCCTCCATTGCTGGTTTGCTTGCTATGACCTTGCTTATTTTTTGCTGCTCGTGGAACAAAATTTGCACCACAACTCTCAGAGGCAGGCGCTCATTTTGCGCAGCATGTTGGCAGGCCTCGATCGAGAGCTTGTCACAGTCCATCACGTGACAAATCCTCTTTCTTTCGTGTTCACTAAGTACTGGATGTGCCTGAAACACGTCAACACTGTTACAAACAAAAAAAAGTTTTTGGAAAATGGGGAAATTTTTTCGAACTCGCGCGTTTAGTACCTTGAGGTAAGAGTCGATAGCTCGGTAGAGCCCATCGTCGCAATTTCTTGCATTTGCCGGTAAGGACTCGGCGAGGACCTGAAACTTGGTAAAGCTGAGGTTTTTATCTCTAGATACCTCATTAAGGTAACTGTCCACAAGTCTTGCCACTCTCAGTCTTGAAGTACTACAGCCATTACTCCTTTGCGTCTCCTCGTGTATATCTTCTTCGTACCGAGTCCTGTAACCATTCTGGCTAGAGTCATTCACGTGATCCTGAACCTGAAAATGCTCGAGGAGACGTTGAACAAGGTCTATGTCATACATGGTGTTAGATTTATTGTAAGACGGTATCAGAAGATCATGGAGTGTAGCCTGATCGAGCTGCGTCCCAACTCTTTTCTCCAAATCGTTTACTAGAGCTGGAGAGACATTGTGTCTTTTTGCTTGTCTTAACAGCCTTAGAAGGAAGTTGCAGGTTACAGACTCCTCCTGAGGTGGGATGATACTAATGAGGCTCTCCATGATACTTCGCGCACTTTTAGACACATCAGTAGATAAGTTTTGATCAGTTTCCGTGAAGAGGTCTGGAAGCCAGTTCGTTGTATAATTCATAATTGCACCTCCAACAAGCTGAAATCCCAAACCCTTCACTTTGATCGCGTTGATGACACGGACAAAGTGATCGATTCTAAGGAACGAGATGTCCTCAAACCACCAGTCAGATGGAACTACTCCCTGTGGCTGATTCCTGCCCATTGAACTTGGACCAATTGAACATTTCATTGTATAGTCCCATCTGACTGCTTCAACGCGAGAGCATGCCTTCCAGACAATTGAGTCGCTGCACCTTCGCACAATCTGTAAATTCTCCGCCCAAGGAGACAACTTCTCACCACAAGTTTTCAACACTAGGATCGAGTCTTTCCATGACGATGAAACCACATAGCTTAGAAAGGATTCAGTTTTGCAAATGAGGTTTCCCTCCTCCATGTCCTCGGTCATTTCCAAATACTCTGCAGCACATCTCACCCCTGAGATGTTACCGGGGGTTAGATCAATTTCCACTCCATAGCAGAACTTGGCCACTAACTCAAAAGCCTCACGGCCTCCAGGAAGGTCATCAAGAACAATGGTTTCCAAGTCCCTGTTGCGCGCGTCGTTGATGGTTCTGCTGATCCTTCCGCTCCGTGCATGAAAAGGAAACTGATAATACCCACAAAGTAACTTACATATAAACATATACTGATCCCATGAACTCCATTCTATTATCAACAGCCATGTGAATGATAAATGGCATAAATGACCCAATGGATCAGATAATTTACTTACCTTGTGCAAATGGAAGGTGAAGTCTTGAACCTGAACAAGGAAGTCACTTGGCGTTTCGGATGACACAAACCTGCCAAACAGCAAAAATTAGATGCTTGAAAATGATTAGAAGAAAAAAAAAATTCTTTAAAATACCATGAACTTCAAACCTACCATGACTTCCCATTCAGCTCGAATGAGTTAGTTTTCACACTTGAAGAAAGGATACCCTGAATACTCTTTCCAGCATCTCCGTCATGGAATTCTTCTATCTCCGATTTCCACATCTCGGGAAAGCCTAAAACTGAGCTGAAAAGTGAATACCTTTATTTAGTAAAACTTAGTAACAGTTATTGTTTGCTAGGTTACGCACCAACTGAAGTTTAAACGACTTCCGTCCAAAGCAATCACAAGTATCGAGAGATCCACTTGACGGTCGCAGTTTCAGACGTACCACAACAATCAGCCAGCAATGCCGTTACAAATATTTACATTCCCAGGGCGGAAAGTATAAGTCTAAAATATATGTTTCCCATGTTTTCCACCAGTTTTGTAATGAGCACAGGTTCTCTCCCTGCTGGTGAGTTGGGAACATCTGCATCGAAAACCTGGGGATTTGTTACAGGTCAGGTTGTAGAAAATTCATTCATTTGGTTTCATCTCATAATTAGGTTGATGAAACTATTGTTGGATACAAATCACATGCTTTGTCTCATGTCCTTGCCCTTGTCGGAATGAGATGTGAGTCAATCTATCTAGTGATGCGGGTAAAGGCCACGACTAGTGTCAGGATCTTTTCCGAGGTAAAGTTTGGGTAGGACGATGTGGCTCTTCGGGAGCCGCATCAAATTAATTATTTCCCTACAAGCAACTAGCAAAGCGACAAGCATGGTCAATCCCACAAGAAATTTTTTGGCTAGCGAAATGAATTTCCTATAAACAAGTAAAATTTGAGAATTTGTGAAAGTTGTGTAGACAACGAAACAGAACAAGAATGCAAAGAGATTACTAATTTGATAAGAAAGTACGGTTCATGACAACTACTTGTAATTAACTGTTTATCACTGATATAAATCATGCAATTTCTATTATCTTAGAACTCTAACACGTTCCGACAAAGGTAACATGCATATAGCTTATAATATCGTTCTACACCGCGCAAACGTGAATAGAAATCTTATCGCAAATAGCATGAAGAACCAAGTGAGTAATATTAATGCGCAAACACTAATGATTAATCTCTAATTATTCCAACTCTTCTCACTGCAAAGTATCAAATAAGTCAACAGTAGATTTCAGCTGACACATGATAAATTGTACGCAACTACTTAATTATCCTATCAAGTGAGTTATAATATTGGTCTTGTGTTGGAATGACGAAGATGATGTACAATTTGAGGAGCGCACCGTCTGGCTGGATTGAGGGTCGATTCATTGTTTTGACAATGTTGTGCATCAAAGTTTATTGCATATATATAACACTGGGTTCACTACGGAGCAAAGGAGAATGGTGGGTTTGCCCTTTAAGTTTGTTGGGTTAGGCGTTTCGATTGGAAACGCGGTGGCTATCTCGACAGCATTGACCTCTTTGGTGCAAGCAGTTAGTTTATGAGAGATACTTACGAAAGACTCATTCGCTTTCTCGAGATGTGGAGCCTTGCTTGAAGAATGGAACTCGATGTTTCGTCCTACTTCGCCAGTTGGAATGGAGGAGTTAAGGTCGAAGGCTAAGCACAACAATGGCTTTCGGGTTTGGCAACAGAAATTATCAGGGAAGAGATTAAGAGTTGAGGAGGAGCGCGAGTAAGCATTATAATGAATGTCATTTCTACTCCAGGGAGTGGTATTTTGACCACAGCCACACCAACGCCTTTTTTTGGATTTCAGATGAACCCGACGGTGTATCTTTTGACTCTTAAATACCGTACCGTGAAAAATGTGCTTGCGATTTCTCGAGCATGTACGGCATGTAAGGGGATGCAGACTTCGGATGCAGCTGGTGATCATGATTTTCATTGTCCGGATGGTGGGAGGAGTGTTAGGAGACATAGTGCGGCCAGGGATGCATTATTCACTTTTTTTAGGGAGGCAAACATGGGGGCCTAGGCTTGAGGTGGCTGGTTTTATTGAGAGCGGGGAGAAGCCTGCGGACATATTAGTGCCTGCTTGGACAACGGTAGGGATTTGTGTGTGGATGTGTCCATTCTGTCTTTTTTCGTTGGAGAAAGCGCAATGTTGGAGCCAGGAGAGGCAGCTAGGAGAGCAGAGGAAAGAAAGATTTCTAGATATAACGTCGGTTGTTCGACTAACAAGCTTATTTTGAGTCATTTATTATGGAGTCCTTGGGAGGCTTTGGAGGAAGAGCGGATCGGTTAATCAGGATTGTAGCGGCGAGGTGGGTGGAAGTCATGGTTTGGAGCCCCCTGACAACTCTCTCGATATTGAGCCAAAAGTTATGACGGATGCATTCTTGTTACGCAATGGCTAGATGTTCTATTTATTATCATTTGTAATTGTTTATTTAAGTTATAAGAATTTAATTCATTTTCAATTTCAAATCACCGTTTACTTTTACTATACAGTAAAATCCCTCTGCAAACTTAACCCACAATCCTTTTAAAAATTGTATACCTTATTCCTTTAGGGCAAGCGCACCAGTAGACAATGAGTTAAACTTTCCCTTACCCCAATCGAATGTCCAATCCATTGTCCATAATTTACAAAACGCACCAGTATGGACCATCCTCTATTCATAAATAATATTTATATCATTATTAGTTATTAAAATTTGCAAATAATCAAATTTAATATATAAATATATTATTTTATGTACAAATTTATATTTTTTACTCAATGAGTTACATTTTGAAAATCAAATATTATAATTATCAAATATATATAATATTATATTCATCATTTATAAATACAAATATATTTTTATTTATCAATTAGCTTAAGAAAATACTTATAAATATTTTTAAAATAAATTAATTTTATATAATTTTAAAATAATACAAAAATACATTTAATATTATTATTATATTTATGGTCAGGACTATTGATTGGATCGTGGGAAGGTCTGGATTTTCGATCGGGTGGACTAACAAGTATAATACAACCCACCCGCCTAGAGGTGACAAAATAATCTATTTAGGTAAATAGATTAGTAAAATATATTAAGAATTTGTTAAACGGATTAATGAAATTCATTAACAAGTATATGTGTAAATAATGTGTAAACAGATTAATGAAATTCGTTGGACTAAATGAAGTTAAGCAACCATTTAAGACATTTTAAGCTAATCCGTTTAATCCATTGGATTACACTAAATGGATTAAATGGTTTAGACCATTTAAAATCCAATCCGTTTAAAATTCATCCATAATCCACTCAATCCATCCATTTTGCCACCTCTACACCTGTCAGTCCCTTGATGTGGTGCGGAGATCCAAATTCTGCACCAACTCTTAGTCCACTGATGCATTTTTCCTTAATATTTTCAATATGTACACATTATGATGATACCATAGCCCCACTAAGCTTCTATCTAAAACTATTTGATTAAATAAATGATCAATCAGCTAGCTGAGTTAGTTTTTCTTGATGATATGATCTCTCATTTCAATTGATAGACGTTGAGAGCAAAGTTCCCTTTTGGAATACAAATCTACTACTATAATAGAACATGTAACTAATTTCTCCTAACTAGATAGTTAAACTTAGTATAATTACCCACCATAATTTCAAGCCTAACGGTTGCTAATTGTTCAGCCCATTACAGCCCAACCTTATTCCCACGTCACGCGTCCCTCCCTTGCATCATCCCTCTCACCTTCCCAGTCGAACCCCCAAACCCTCTCACCTTATCTCCTCACCTCACTTCATCGTCGCCGTTCCGTCGTTCCTCACCATCCCCTCTCACCGTTGTCTTCACCGTTGTCTGCACTTCATCCCCTCTCACCTCACTTCATCGTCCGAAACCCTCTCACCTTCGACGCATCTGTCCCAAACCCTGTCACCGTCGTCGCAAACCCTTCCAGGCCCCTCCCGCAAAGCCCCTTGCCTCCCTCCCGACGGGGCAATTCCCGCAAACCCACGCCCCATCCCACAGTAGCGAAGCCTCTCCCCCTTCCCTCAAACCCACCCGTCTCAATCCCGTTCGGTCCTCGCAGGTTTGATTGAATGCCCCCTGGCCAATATTTACATAACTGATTTTTGGCTTTGATTTGGATTTCTGCCTCCCCTGCGTAAATCAACTTCTTACCTTCATATATTTACGCACATTTGGCCATCTGTTTAAATTTGTTGCGCATCTGTTAAATGTAGGTCTGTTTTAATGTTGTGGTCAAATTTGTTAAGCTAGAATTATTTTCCTGCGTTTGCAACTGCGGCTTTCTGCATTTACAGATTTTGTTGAACCATTTATTGATAACTTTAGCATTGTGTACGTGTTACTCGGGTCTGGAACCAAGTGAAGTTAACTGACCTCATGCCTCATATATGCTCTAGGCTAATTTTTGTACACTGATTTATTGAACGAGTGTTGTTTCGAGTTAATTTTTTTGTTTCCTGATTTCAAATCGTTTTTTTATTGATTGTTGATGGTAGATTTTATGTTGTTTAATATGATAGCCTCACTCTCAACTCTCATGTATCGATTTGTCGCTGAATATGTGCAGTTGAATTAGGCAAAAAACAAGCATGAAGGTCTTTAATTTTTGTTAGATTATGCCTCATGCCTCATATATGCTCTACGTTACTTTTTTTACACTGATTTGTTGAACCAGTGTTATATCGCGTTAATTTTTTTTGGTTGCTGCTTTCAAATCGTTTTTTTGTTGATTGTTGATGGTAAATTTTATGTTGTTTAATATGATAGCCTCACTCTCAACTCTCATGTATCGATTTGTCGCTGAATATGTGCAGTTGAAT
>JAWWMW010095465.1:0-11368 GCA_035048345.1 Echeveria elegans
GAGGATCTCGGGGGCGAGATGCGGAGAGGTGTTGAAGGAGGCGATTGTGACGCTCGTTCAAGCTCAGTGGCCTTCTCCCCGACATCACTCAGATCTTGAATTTTGAAAATAGTGACGTTGTCAGGTTAAATGAAAAATAGAGCCAGAAAGGAATCGAAGATTAGGGTTTTGAATTTGAGGGAAGATGATGCGATTTTTTAGTATTCAACATTTAGTCCCTGTAGTTAGCTAAAACAATACCAATGTATCGCTTCGATTGATGGGCTTTTTCGAATCCTCATTGGCTGGTTTAGAAATCCTTATAATCTCATTTTTTTTTAGAGTAAATTAGTTTTAAACAATTTTATTAGTAAAATTTAGAGATATAACACTTTTATTCAAACATTTTGATTTAAACACCTCATATTCATCATTTTTTAGAAAGTTTTCACCTCCAGTCAAATGTCACTTTAAAAAACTTAAAAAATATCAAAAAAAACTTTAAATTAAAATTCAAAACTTTGTAAAATCAATAACCAAAATGCAACCATTTAATAAAATTTTTGATAAAAAAATTATTAGTTTTATATAAATTTAATTTGATATTAAATATTTAAAAATGTAACACAAGATTTTAACAAAATTATAAACAAAATGTTCAGTAGTTTGTCATTTTGATTTTGTATGTCTCTGAATTTTTTAAATTTTGTTTGCTATGATTATATATATACTATGAGAAATTCAAGCTTTGTGAAACATTTATCTTTAAAAATAACAAACAAAATTTAAAAAATTCATAAAAATTCAGAGACGTACATAATCACAATGACGAACTATTGAAAATTTTGTTTATATTTTTTATAAAAGTTTGTGCTACATTTTGGTAAATATTTAAAATATAAATATAAATTTATACAAAAAATTCTCAATGCATAATTTTATTTATCAAAAGTGTTACTAAAGGGTTGCATTTCGCTTAACATTTTTACAAAGTTTTGAATTTTTTAAAGTTTTTTTTGATATTTTTTAAGGTTCTTTAAAATTGACATTTGGTTGGAGTTGTCAACTTTCAAAACAATAACTAGGAGGTGTTTAAATCCAAATGTTTACATAAGGGATGTTAATGTCTAAATTTCGCGAATAAAGGGTGTTTAAACTAATTTACTGTTTTTCTTATTGAAATTGAAAGTTGCTTCCATTTCCCATTGAAAATATAAGTTGGTAATTTGTTTCCGAAAGCATTGTGTCCTCTAGAGATGCACAACCGGGTCACCCGGATCGGACTCGAGTCCGTGTTGACCCGGGACCGGGATTTGATGAAATGTGTGATCCGGGACTGGGACCAGGTATTCCGGTCCGGGTCCGGGTTTGGACCGAAAATTCGGATTTTTCCTTTGAATTTTTTTCTTTTCCGGGTTTGAACCAGACCGAGACCGGGACCGAAAAATGATAAAAACTCGACCCGGGACCGTGAAAATCCGGTCCGATCTAGATTGTTTTGTGCATCCCTAGTGTCCTCGATCAAATTCATTGTAGCTGGGAAGAGTAAAGCTGTTTTCGTGGTGTCATCTTGGTAAAGCAGGTTTATCTTTTACTGATGCGGCGTCGTTTTTTATATCAGGTATCATTTTCTGTTTCAAGTTTTGAGCTTCCGGCGAACTTTATACTTTCAATTTAGGATAAGATAAGAAAAAACATATACTCCCTCGCTCAGTCCTCTTTTGTTCTTCCTGTTTTCATTTTTGGTGTTCCCTTTTATTCTTCTTGTTTCATTTCGGGCAGTTCTCTTTCCTACTTTATCTCTCACATAACACTCTCTTTCATATTTTATTCTTCACTCACTTATCTTTATCTTATTTTATCTCTCAAACTCTCATTATTTTTAAAAAAATGTGGCACAATCCAAACAAGAAGAACAAATCAGAACGGAGGGAGTATATCTTATTGCATATTTCATAGCGGCACTCTTTCTATTTCCTTTTAAATACATTTTGTTTATCTCGTAACAAATAGATATCTCATGTCTATTTCCGTCATATTTAACCCTCACACTTGGAAGGCATGAGAATCTTTTTTAGGGCATCTTTAATGGGGAGAGTCTAAAGCTATACTTATACTATAATAGAAAGAGTGCTATAAATTCGTATTAAATTAATGGTAGAAAGCAATAAGCAAAAATTATTCATTGCTAAAATTTGTATTAAGTGTGAATGCAATGAGTGTGAAAACATTTTAGCTTTCATATCAAATGTTTGAACTAAATAAGCAAGGATGTTAGAAATTGGATATAGCTACTCCGTCCCAAAAAGAAGCTTACGTTTGGGGTAAGAGTACGGAGATTAAGAAAGTATGAAAAAGTGAGAGTAAGTAAGTAATGATTAAAGAAAGAGAGTGTTTGTGTGAGAAAAATGAGTGATTTGATTGATAATCTATACATATAAAAGATTAGGAAACGGACATAAAACCAAAACTAAATTTACAATTTTACCCCTCTCTCAACCATTAATCACAAATATGCCATTAAAATTAAAAATAACGGGCCCGGTCCGGCCCATTAAATAAAAATATAAAATTAAAAAAATAAAATTGAAAATATTAAAAATTAAAATGAAAATTAAAAATTGTAAAAAACAAAAAATAATATTAAAAATTAACATTAAAAATAAAAAATTAAGCGGAAAACATTTAGCATTTTTAGGTGAATCAAATGAAAATATGAAAAAAATTTCCCGTCGGAACGACGGGAGCGCAGCTAGTCTACTATAATAATAGAATACAATCTTCAACACACAAACACCCACGAAAAAATTTGTCGCTAAAGCCCCGATTTTTGTCGCAATAGGATAATAAAACAAAATAAGGATAAAGACAAAACAAAATTTTATTTGACAAAAATACTCATCCCCATACTTTTATTTACACCACACGTCATCCACACGTATTTGTTCTTATTATTTCGTATTTGGTCGTATTATTCTGTATTTGTTTGTATATGACTTTATTTAAATGTATGTGACCGTATATTTAACTATATTGGACCGAATATTTGACCAATTTTTTACGTATCGATTTCTCATTCGGGATGACGGGTTGTCACAAAATTAAAAATAATATAATGAAACTATATTCTTAAAAAATATGTAGCATTCAAAAATTTTAATTATAAGAATAAAATTATAGAGAGAAACGTTAGAAATCTTTATTAAAATTGAATTAAAACATGAAAAAAATTTACGTCGGATGACGGATTTGACAATATATATACAAAGCCACGGCGAGAGCGAGTGGTGAAATGAAGTCGCCTTACCAACAACATAGCAGATATGCTCCACGTACGCTGCTGCCTCACTCCGCATTTCTGTCGGCTGACCTGGCTCTGCTTCTGCTTGCTAACTCACATATACTCCTACGTACACACACTATTCATATTTCACACTGCTATATATTCATTCAGCTATAAGTACGTACGTAATTAGGAATGTTTATTGGGAAAATGTCAATTAAAACATGAACTTTGAATTTTCAGTCATTTAAACCCTTAACTTTAAAACAACCATTTAAATTCTGAACTTTTGTTATTTATCCATTTAAATCATCAAGTCTTTTAAACTCGGCCATTTTGTACCTAGAGTTTATACGGCGTTAAATCGCCGTTAACCCATCTCGACAAACATCGACCGATAGCCGAAATTATCAATTGTCGACGAGAAGATGACACCCCAACAGAAACGGAAGAAGGTGGCGACTGATGAAATTGTAGCGCCACCGGCTGATGCAACTGGAGCGCCGTCGACTGATGCAATTGGAGCGCCGCCAGCTGATGCAATTGTAGCGCCGGGAATTGAAGCTGCGACTGATGCAATTCGAGCGCAGCCGGCTGCAATTCGAGCGTCGCCGATTGAACATGAAGGAGTGAAGATTGGAGCGCCGCCAGCTGCAAATGAAGTGGCTGCAAATGGAGCGTCGCCAGTTGCAACTGAAGTGGTAATGTATTTCTACCTTCTTCTTCTGATACTGTACATGTCCGCATTTTTCCTATACTTATTGTTGAATTGATGTGAAATTTGCAGGGAATTAGTGTTGTTGTGGGTGCCATATCTTGTAATCTTGGTGATCTTCAAAATCGTCATGGAAGCTACTTAAATTCTACGACGAACCTGCATTGCCTTTGCAGGTAGTTTCTTTGATGTTTATCTGAGTTGTTTTGGGTTCAAAACAGATAGTAGTTTATCAAAGAAGATTTCTTATTTTGTTTTGCAATACTTAGGATCCAGTGATTGACGCGGTTGAAGCCGCTGTTGTTGGAGATGATGGTTTTGGGAATCAATCAATTGTGGGCGTAGATGAAACTCAATGCGAGGACTTTGAAGGTATGTTCGGACTGAATGCGGAAGAGGATGATGAATTTGTGAGTGATGGAGATAGTGCTGATGATATTTGGGATGATGATAGATTCCGAATCCTATTAGTAGCGATGATGAATCAGAATCTGACGTTGAAACAGCAGGTGATACACAACCTGAAAGTCAAGAAGGATATATGAGGTTGGGAAAAACATTCAATTGCCCTGAAGATTTCAAGATCGCTATCCTAAGGTATTCGTTGAAAACAAAATACGACATTGTGCTTTATAGGTCAGAAAGTCTGAGGATAGGTGCGAAATGCTCTGACCTGAACTGTCAATGGAGGTGTTACTGTTCGTATGATAAGAAAAAGAAGATGATGCAAATTAAAGTGTATGTGTCAGAGCATTCATGTGTTAGATCAGGCTACACGAAAATGCTGAAGCAAGGGAAAATTGCAATTTTGCTCGCGGAAAGACTGAGAAAGAATCACAAGGACCGCCGCCGCAAGCATCGCAATGATCAAGGTTTGATTAAATCCACTGATGATTCTCAGTAGGTATGTTAGGTATTTCAAAAGAATGCTTGGTTGTATCGTCGTTGTGAACTCTGATTCGGTATAATGCACTGATTTTTTCTTTTTTTCATCGAAGCTTTTGGTTGTTGGAGTAAGCAAAGCTATTGATGTCCATCATCGAAGAATCAAGAAAGAAGAACGCATATTTTGATTTTGAGAGTTACTTTCGGAAGAAAAATGACAATTATTGAAAGAATTATTCAAGCATGTATGACAGGAATGTATTTCTGGAATTGATGTATTTTGACATGAATGTGTGACTGGAATTGATGTATTTTGACAATTTTGACAGGAATGTGTGTCTAGAATTGACGTAATTTGACAACTTTTGACAGGAATGTGTGTCTAGAATTGATGTATTACCTTTAAGATATACAATTTGTTCACCTTGTACATAAAGTCTAGCTTAAATAGTTCGCATTTACATTTGAGCGCACTGTTCGCTGCACTTACAACATTTGGCTGCACTATTGACTGCACTTACAGTTATATTTATACACAACATAACTGAATAGCTACAATTTCCAATCATAAAAAATACAACACTGAGAACTTCTATGCATTTAGAGTAGCCCAGGTCACAATAAGCTTAAAATCCCGCTGAGCAACAACTTTCTTCAAAATTCGAAGCATAAAATCCAATCCGCTTAAGCCGAAATTGATTCAGCTCATTCCTACAAATTACCAATTGTTAAACTCAAACAGTCATAATAGAATCAGAATAATAGATTCAAAAAAAGTAAGCAACAATAGTGATATGGACCTGATCAAAAGGAGGTTGAGGCTTTCCCCTGCAAAAATTTGACAGTGTCCATGTTGCATTTCGCAGCATGGAAAGCTTTGCATGCTCGTTCAGCCGTGCCAACAGAGGAATCAATGCTCCATTACTCAGAACAATGAAGTTGATATTGATTCCTGGATACCTGTTCCAAAAAACAGTGGTTAGCAAAAGAAGAAAATAACAGACACAGTTATCTTACATATATACTCCCATTGCAGTATTGCGCGCCAATGACTGTGGCATTTGACAATGGAAAACATCACCCATTAGCTAGCCATAAATCCTAAACAAGGTTGATAATGAACTGAAAAATCCATGGAAATTTGATAAATTTCGTTGCTTTGCACTACAATTAACCAATTTAATTACCAAGAAAAAACAGATGTTGATGGGCCTCTAGCTAGTAAACATACTGACATACACAAATGAACATTTCCTAGTGAAAATTGCAAGTCAAGAAGAAGCCTATAACAATGTCTCGGCAAAACTGCAAACCAATGAAGAACACAAAATCAAAGCTTGTACACGACAATAAAAGAAGCAACGAACAACAGCCACTCAAGTAAGTAATAAGTGTAAAAAGAATAACAGAATGTCAAACTGATTCCATCGACGCCACTCCAATTGCAGCCGGCGACGCTCCATTTGCAGCCACTTCAGTTGCAGCCGGCGGCGCTCCAATCTTCACTCCTCCATGTTCAATCGGCGACACTCGAATTGCAGCCGGCTGCGCTCCAATTGCATCAGTTGGCGGCTGCTCCAATTGCATCAGTCGACGGCGCTCCAGTTGCATCAGCCGGTGGTGCTCCAATTTCATCAGTCGCAGCTCCAATTGCATCAGTCGCCAGCTTTTTCCGTTTCTGTTGGGGTGTCATCTTCTCATCGACAATTGATAATTGCGGATGTCGGTCGATGTTTGTCTAGATGGGTTAACGGCGATTTAACGCCGTATAAACCCTAGGTACAGAATGGCCGAGTTTAAAAGACTTGATGATTTAACTGGATAAGTTCAAAAAGTTCAGGATTTAAAGGACTGTTTTAAAGTTCAGGATTTAAATGGCTGGAAATTGAAAGTTCATGTTTTAATTGACATTTTTCCCTTTATTCATTTGTCCACTTTTTTTTATAGATGGTGGAATCAATAGTACAAGAACACCTCTAATCAGGAGAAAATATTCTAGTACATAACAGACAATTGAAGTTCGGGCCAAAAGACACCTCCACAAATACCACTAAACGCATATGCGAAAGTGACTACCAATTTTAAGACTAGCACCGCCACATGGGTCGTGACCAAAACAATCAAGACCAAGTACGAAAAAAGAAAAAACTTCCTCACTAAGTGGGAAGACATAACAAACACTCCTCACATAATTTTGGGGAGAAATACAACAACATAAAACTAAAGAACTTAGATAAAACTAGCGAGATTGTCGTGAACCACATCGTGAACTGAATACGGATCTGAATCCGCCATGAACTGGAACTGAACCCCCGTACAAGGTAAATTACTTTTCATTGAATTCCAAAGCCCGTCACAAGCATTCGTCAAAGTGGGGAGGAACTTCCATGAATCCAAGCCACATGGCTATTTCTTCAGCTTCCTTAACACTTGTGTTTTCCCTTGCATTATTCCCCGATTCACATGCATTGAAAATCCTGAAACTGTGGACTATTTGCAGCGATGTTCAGAAGTATCGGCACCATAACCTTCAGCAACTCCATTTCTCACCATATTCGTCGTCATATCCTAATGTCGCCTTCAATTGAACTATGTTGCGCTTTCCTGAACTTCGACACGCCATAAATTAGTGCATGTGATTGCAGTGCGAACACGACGACCAACCGTGGTTAACGACCAGTCGTGGGACAAGGGTCTTCACTTCCCTAGATTCATGCATCGTCCCTGCGATGATGTTTGAAGGCATCAGCGGCAAACCAGGCGACCAGCCGTGGGGTTAGGGGCTCGCGAAATCGGTGTGATTGGTTTTCGCCAAAAATCACCGCTCTCGTCCCAACCGGCGCATTTATTTGTCCATTTTTATAACTCTAATTTCTCGATTTGAATGCATAATGAGCCACTTTATCCGTCTTATTTAGAAACAAGGAAGTGTGAGAATAGATGTAAAATAAAAATAAGTGAGTTAATAATAAAATATGGAAAACTAGGGGTCCATCCGTCGTCCTGACGGAAATGTGATAGGAACAGACATTTTTCGCCTCACTTTCGAAATCTATTAGAAATTTAATTTTTTTTCATTTCTCCATTCGAATCCTCTCAACCTTTCCATCGATTCCCTCGACTTTTAATTTTTAATTTTTTTAATTTAATTTTTCTCTTTTTCTCTTTTTTAATTTTTTTATGGATGAATATATTTGGTTTTATAGTGACGAGAGATTATATGATTTTAACAATGTCTTTTAAATTTTTGTCGATGTATATATGGTTGAGGACAATAGTAAAGGAAATTTCATTTCTAAATAGAGATATTTCGTTGCTAAATGGGTTAGGCAAAAATCTATTCTATTATCATATAATAGTGTAACACAAAAAACAAAAGAGAGAAAACAAGAAGCAAAAAGAACTTAAAACAACACCCGAAAAAAAACAAGGGTTAATTACCGGAAACCACCCGTAAAATACGATTTTTTCCAATAGCCACCAATGAAATGTGATATTACCAATTACCACCCATTAAAATACTTTTTACCAATTACCACCCATTAAATTTTTGTTTACGACAAGCCACCCAAATGAATTTAAAAACACTCATCCATTTACAATTTATTAAAGGAAATTCATTATAAAATAACAAACAAACTTAAAAAATTTGGAAATTTGGAAAAATAAACATTAAAAATTCATTATTAAGTTATTCTTGATTTAAATAAAACATTATAAATTGAACATATATTTTTTACAATTTAATTTAATTTTTTAAAACTTCATCAAAATAATGCATATAAATAAAGAAAAAATATCATAAAATAGATGGATATTTGATATTGGGTTTGATTAGTTTATTCAAAATTTTTGAATTTTTTGACTCATTTTTCCATTTTTTGTTACCTTTGTAAACCATTTATAGGGCAAATTCAATATGTTTGAAAAAAATAAAAAATAAACCTAACAAAGTCTTTAAAAATTCACAAATTTTTCAACAAAAGTTCAGTTCAGTTCAGTTCAATTCAGTTCAATTTAGTAGATAAACATTCACTATTTTTAAAATTATTTTAAAAGTGTAATAAGACTTGAAACTATGAGACAAGCATAAGACGCATTTACTATTGTCAAAAATATTTTTTAAAATTAAAAATAATATGCAAATATAATTAATTAATTTTAAATTTTAAATTTTTTGTTCCGTTCAGTTCAGTTCAGTTTCAGTTCATGTCAAAAGAACATACCCTTAGTCACTAATTTTTTAAAATTCAAATAATTTTTATGATTTTTTATGATAAATTGTAAAAAATATTAAAGTATCGTCCTACTTCGCCAGTTGGAATGAAGGAGTTAAGGTCAAACGCTAAGCCACAACAGTGGCTTTCAGGGATGAGATTAAGGATCGTGCAGGGGCGCGAGTAAACACTCTTGTGAATGTCGTTTCTACTATTGGGAGTGGTATTTGGACCATAGCGATACCAACGCCTTTTTCTGGGCTTCATATGAACCCGACGACGTATCGTTTGGCTCTTAAATATCGTACCGGGCAAAATGTATAAGCGGCTTCTCGAGCGTGTACGTCATGTAGGGGGATGCAAACTTCGGATGCAGCTGGTGATCATGATTCTCATTGCCCGGGTGGTGAGAGAAGGATTAGGAGACATAATACGGTCAGAGATGCACTATTCACTTTTTTTAGGGAGGCTAACATGAGGCCTAGGCTTGAAGTGGCTGATCTTCTAGAGAGCGGAGAGAAGCCCGAGGACATATTAGTACCTGCTTGGGACAACGGTAGGGATTTGTGCATTGATGTGTCTATTGTGACTCCTTTCGTTGAAGAAAGTGTTATGTTGGAGCCAGGATACGCAGCTAGGAGAGCTGAGGAAAGAAAGATTTCTAGATATGACGCCAGTTGTTCGGCTAACGGGCTTATTTTCGAGCCGTTTATTATGGAGTCTTTGGGAGGATTTGGAGGGAGAGCTGATCGGTTAATCAGGATTGTAGCGGCGAGGTGGGCTAAGGCCATGGATATGGAGCCTCCGACAGCTATTTCAGTACTGAGATCTTTTGTCTCTCAGAAGGCTCTTTCTGATGATTTTTTATTACGTAATGACTAGATGTTTTGTCTATTATCATTTGTAATTGACTGCAGTTCTAAGAAATTCATCATTTAAAAATAATAAAGTTCTCTATACATTTTGCTTTTATGAAAAAAAATTCATTTAATATAATATAATTTAAACATTTTCAAATTAATATAATTTATTTCTTGTATTATAAATTTTGTGTTTTTAATTTTTTTTATTGAATTTTAAAATATTTTTTTCATATTTGCAGTGATGGTTATTTGTAAACTTGAAATTTTATATAGGTGACAAAATCAAAAAAAAATTATAGTAATAATTTTAGGCAAAATGCTATATTTTTCAGATGATTTTGTGTAACTCACTATATTTCGAATGCTTAAATACATGTGATAAGTAGGTCCTTTTTCAAAATAAAAATGAACTCCACATGAGGTTAAATTTCGTATGGAACAAAAAATAATTAAGTAAATAAAATATTAGAAAAATAATTCAAAAATATCAAAAGGTAAATTAGTCAAATTAAATTAAAGAAATGGAATAATAAAGGGACGCGTGTCTCGCCGCTTGCTGTGTGCATGATTGGAGTTTTTTTTTTTGATTGATTGTTGAAACAGTAGTATAAGTTGTACATGACTTAAATATATAACATTCAGTTAAAAGTTCAGGTCTAAAAAGTACCTCCACTAACATTACTACGTCGCATGTGACGGTGAATATCAATCGAAATAACAGTACCTTCTCAATGAGTCAGGTACATAACCAAACCATTATATTATATATCACAACATCCGCACCAATAGTTCCAAGCAAGTTTATAAACAAGCGAGGAGCTGTGGTCGAAATTATCAAGCATATAAACAAACTTCCACACAAGGGAAAGAACCAAAAGGAAAAGAGAGTAAACATAAATAAAACCATCAAGCCCTTCGTGGACCGTCGTAGTCGAACCCACAGTGAACTGTAACCGAATCTAACCTCCATGAACCACCAAGCTGGAGTCGACCCACCGTGACCCGCCGAGCCGCACCGTCCACCCCGCCGAACCTCCGTAATCGAGCGTGCAAGGTCAGAATATAGACCAGACTGAAACCGTCGTGCATGCATGATTGGAGTTGAGCATCGCTTTTATATTACACTAGTGGTGATCCCGTTGTCCCGACGGAAATTATTTCTCTATTAAATTTAAATTCTTGTATTTTATTTTATTTTTAATTTTTAATTTTTAATTTATTTTTAATTTTAATTTTTTCATTTAGTTGGAATGGTTTAGTTAGTTGATAGAGATTTAGTTAGATGTTATTGATGAATGTATGGTTGTTACATGTATGGATTTAGTTATATGTTGCTGGTAAATGTATGATTGTTAGTTAGATATTTAGTTGGAATGGTTTAGTTAGGTGATAGGGATTTAGTTAGATGTTGTTGGTAAATGTATGA
>JAWWMW010095474.1:0-11367 GCA_035048345.1 Echeveria elegans
TAAAACTCAAATAGGTGACAGAAAAAATTGAACATGAAAAAGTACATCAGATTCATGAATTATGTACATCAAACAGGTGACAGGAATTTCATGTCACATCTCTTTCCGATTAGCATGATGTTGTTTCTTCAAATATATTTTTTTTACAGTCAAAATGAGAAGAGTACTCATTAAAAATGTCGAACAAGCTATTAAGCATTAATGTAAATATTGTGTTTCCATATTTGCCCATTTTAAATTTAAAAATCATTTAATATTATGATTTAATCTGGGACGTAGGATGAATCAAATGAATGGACAAACACCTCTTTTTATTTGATCCACTCCCATATAACATTGTTTGACTCTATTTCATAATGAAATTTTGCATTATTAAAAAAGTTTTCAATTTTTAAAAAATAAAATAGTTTTCAAAACTTTTTTCTTTTATAAAAATAAATTTTAGATTTAATAAATTTTATAATATTTTAAATTTTAATATAATTTCTTTTATTCATGGTATATATTTTTTTAGTTTTTTGAAATGTTTTTTATTTAAAAAATAATGAGTTTGTTATATTAACAAAGGTGCTGATTTGTTAACTTTAAATTTTATATAGGTGGTTAAGTGAAAAGAAAATTTATAATTATGGTTAAGTAAAAAGATCACATGATAGTAGTGGTTAAAATGTAATTTACTCTAATAATAATGCACAGAGATACAATATAGACTGAATTCAGCTCTTAGACTTTTCTCATACTGAATATAAATCTAATTAATTATCTATAATAAATAATATGTAATTAATGAAATTCATTTAATCTAATATCCTCCACCAAGTTTAACGATTATTGAAATTGTACTTAGGTGCTTTTGGGTCAGGCCAGATTGGCCGCGAACCTTAAACCCTAAGCTCAAACAGCTTCGTTGAGATTTTTTCAGAGAGACAGAACGAGCCCTAATTGCTGACATCATCAATGGCAGCACCAATACTGGAGAACGATGACGAGTTCTACCTTCGATACTATGTCGGACACAAGGGAAAATTCGATCACAAATTTATGGAATTAGAGTTCCGGCCTAATGGGAAACTGCGGTATGCTAACAATTCCAATTACTAAAACGGCACCAAAGATTCGTAGAGAGGTCTTCTTGACGTCGTCCGTTCTCCGCGAATGCCGACGCATCATCGCTGAAAGCGAGATTATGGAAGAAGATGATGTGAAATGGCCGGAACCAAATCTTTGCATGGATTCTGTGAAATTGCTTGATCAATTCAGTTTAAGACTAAGACACATTAGACATGTATGAACACAGCTTGACAATGTGTTAATTCAAGAGAAAGTAAATTGACACATATATTGATTATCCAGTTCCCTTTAAGGCTTAGTTTTGGGGCTACTCTTCAAGTCCGGTGGAAATAATTCACTAATGAAAAAATCTTATACAACACTTACAAAGAATTTTTTCAGTGAGATTACCTTAGATAATGATATTAAAAATAAACATAAATTAATCTAATTTAATATAAATGTTCATTACGCTTCAAATCGTCATATAATTAGGGATGTCAATGGGGCAAAGACCAGCCTCAAAGTTTTTACACGCAGAAGCCCACGTTTCAACGCCCCGTTCTTTACTGACAACAATCTGTGGGTCGAGTAGTGAAATTTAACCTTACACTTATCATCAAATGCAGCCGATGTGGGATGTAATGTAACTTAACCTTTTGCAAGTTACACCGGCTGACTTATTTAAAAAAGTTATACGGGCTTGGCCCAACTCTAACTCAAAGTCTCAAACAGCAACCGGCTGATCGGCAGTCTGCCAGTCTCCACTCTCCACTCTCCAGTCTCCAATACTCCACTCTTCAGCTCCACCGAGCACCAGCAAATATATCGACAATTCAACATCCGACGACTCCAACTCAAATAACAACTCCAACTTTATCGACATTCGACAACTCCAGCTCCAATGCGAACTGAAGTCGTCGGGTCCCTGAGTCATCTCAAAATCCTCACCAATTCCACCAAACTATCGCATCTTCTGTCCGCGCCCAATTCAAAGTTTCTACTAACCCCCAAGATGATGCCCTTCGTCACCATCAAACCTCTCAATTCAATATCAATTATGCCCTCTTTCCATCCCTGAACTCAAATAAAGCCAAAAGCTTTGAGGAATTAGGTTAGAGACGGAGAGTCAGAGATGGAGACGGGCAGTAGGTTAGAGGTTTATTAGGTTAGAGTTTCATTGAAGAGGTTAGAGGTTAATTAGGATAGGATTATAGGGTAATTAGGACGAAATTAGGTTGTGGGGCAGGGGCGGAGTAAATTGGACCTGCCTACCCCGCGTACGGGTCGGAATTCCCTGAATTGGACCTGTCCTGTTTGGCGGGCGGGGCGGCGGATCAAATTGTCATCCCTACATATAATCGAATCTTTATCTACTTACGAAAGATAAAGATACATGCTCCAGACTGGCTGACTCAGATTGTGATTCAAATTGTTATATCACTTTCCAAACATTGCTTTAGATAATGATTTGACAATATTCTTGATTGCTTAACAATATTTCTAATTTAATAATATTTCCGATTGCTTAAATAATATTCTCAATTGATAATATTAAGATCTTTATCAAAAGATTTGTACTCCATGTTGGTTGATGATGTGGCGCACATTGAGAATACGTCTTGCTTGACTTAGCCTGCTGTCTCACACAGGAGACAACTCTGTGATGACACACTCATCTTCGTCAAGCATTCATGATCAACTTGACCAAAATATTGCCACACATAAGCACTAAGCTTCATGGTGCTCACACTATGGAATTTGTTTCGGCGTTAGATCCGGATGAAGAAGGACGACGGCCAAATCAGATTACATTCGCTGAATGGGCAACAGAGCGAATTTCAGCAGCCTGCCGGTTTCAGTTGGCAGCTCGAATTTGGATTTGCATGGATCTGATGGTGGATTGATAGTCGGTGGAGCGCGGCTTGGCATGTTGGTCTCCAGAAATCACTTGCTGAGAAACGAGGAGTGACACCATTGAGAAAGTCAAGGCCTAGATTCAGGACAAGGAAGGTACCCTGCCTCCGTTCTTAATATTTGATGATGGTTGTGTTAGGATCATGGTTAGTGTGTACAACTAGACTAAGAGCGTTAAAGAACCAAGTCTACGTTTGCAGGTTCTGTACCCTTGTAAAAAGTATGCAGCGGAATAAAACTTTTGTCCAAATATTCTTTTTATTGGTATATAAAGACTGTACAAACAAAGAGTTATGTACACATGCAACAGTATCTACTGCTACGAAAACCCTAGGACAGTTACCCACTTGTAAGGTCCTGAGCAAACACACATTGCTTGTGTCTCCGAGGTTCTTTCACCAGTGAAGCCTTCAAGTACGTCCGTTTGAAGCTTCTGATGAATATCACTCGATCTTTGAACAACTGTTCAGTGTTTTAGCTTTGTCACTCTCTGATGGCAGCTCTCACTTCACACTCTAGTCGCGCTCTTCTGATTTTCCTTATCTCGCTCTTTTTATAGACTCATGAATCAGTGTTAGTAGTGGATGATCGTGGGTGGTTGAATGTGTCGGTTAGTCCCACTAACCTCACTCTCCAAGGCTTGATCGTGGTTGAGGGGCTTGATCATGGAGCTCCTTTGACTTGGTCAGTGCAACCACGACTCTCCGTGCTGTTTGTGCCACACCCTGAAATTCCTCAACTGTATCCAACAGTTGGATAGATCATCTCCTGATTTTCCTCAGCTACTTTGACTGCGTCTCGCAAGGGTCTTGACCTTCGCTGGTAGTTCTTGACCTTCGCTGGTCATTCAAGGTTAAGAAACCTACAATACTCAAGTAGGTTGTTAAACCCATATAGTTTGTCATCATCAACAAAGAGAGTGTGTACCCCAGGTACTAACATTAGTGACAGATTTAGTGAATTTTTGGTTGGTTGGTGAGATAAGTGGTAGATTTGAATTGGAAATGAGTGGGTTTTGATCTGCGGGAGTGGTGGATTTAGATTTGAGATGGGTGGCGGTGGTGATGGAAAGAATGGATGGATTTGTGAATTCGTGGTGGTGATCGCATTGGCAGTCAATTTGAAAGTTGGTGGGTCTGAATTTGAAATGGGTGGTGGGTTTGGATGGGAGATGCGTGGTGGTGGAAAAAATTCGATGGATTTGTGAGCTTGGTGGTGGTGGTTGATTTGTGCAAACGAACATAAATATTGTGCAAACGTTAAAAACTATTTTTTACAAACACATAAAAATTGTACAAACAAGTAAAAAAATGTTTTTACAAAAACCATTCTCATCAAGTCTGTTCTTTTGAACTGAAAGTTGAGAATTGTTAAAAATAATTATTTCTGAAGTGTATTCATTTGAAATATTTTAAAATTTGTTAACATATGAGAAGTTACAAAGTACTAACAATTTATTAATTTTTTAAAATCTCCCCTCAACTTTCATTTCTTTACTAGTGTGAAAATAATATTACACATGATTATCTAAATATGCTTGAAATTCGTTATCATATGCCGACATTCACACATGGTCATCCACCTACAAAATTTATGAAAAGCTTAATTATCGACATTCATCTTTGCAAACCATCATCGAAAGATATTTTGATGTTTTTTAAAGGAGGTGTAAGATATTTAAAAGTATGCCTCAGTCAGAAGATGTATGCCAAATAGGTATCATGCTTGCGACATTTACGCTTCATAACTTTATTAGGATGCATCAACTACAAATCTCTATCCTAGCATATGAACTGATAAATGAGTTTGGAGATTCTAATCCTTTTATTGACCATCGAAAAACACAAATGAATCAGTTACGAGATACAATAGCATTTTAAATTGAGGAAAACGATCTCAATAATGAAGATGTTGTGGACATGGACACTAATGAATAACTTTTATGATATTATTTTTTGATTATGTATATTAATTATTTAAATATTTATGTTTCTATTTTTATGTTATTAGTAGTTTTTTATTATGAGTACATTGCATAGGACATTCATAATTTTATAAATAATGTTTAGCAATTGAACTGAACTGAACATAATGACAAAAGAACAGAGGTGACTTGACAATGATAGTCGGACTCTAACAGGACTTAATGCACATTTCAATATAGAGCTCATACGAATTACTTTTTTGAACAAAACTTAGGGCTATACGGATCTGTAGGGATTCTGATCCGGTGCTACGCTGCGACTAGCAGTATCGGAACTTATATCCCATTTTCGGTACCCTTTGGCTCATAATCTGAATTTGACGTAAACTAGAGAATTGTATCTCTTTGAATCAACTTTTCAACGATACATAGGACGTTTCTAACAGACAAGTAATGTGTTTTCAACAAGCCTCCTAAGCAGCAAAGACCTAATATGTTTTATTCGGTGTTGTTTTAAACTGAACCGCACCTTATATCTCGTTTTCGGAACTCTTCGGCTAAGAATATGAATTCAACGTAAACTAGAAAATTGTAGCTATCTGAATCATCTAAAATTCTCTAGTTTATGTCAAATTCAGATTCTGAACCGAAAGGTATCGCAAAATGGAATACAAATTCCGGTGCTACTACAGAATCCGTTATGTAGACCCATCTGGCCTTGGAAGTATTTTATCTCTGTAGGCCCATTAATTTACTCCGGCCCAACATAGAAGCACCTCCAAAACCCTACAGGCTAAGCAAATAAATTCCATCAGCGGCCGTTCTCGTCCTTCATCTACCGTCGACACCGAAAATGCCTCCCAAGTTCGATCCTTCGCAAGTCGTCGATGTATTCGTCCGCGTCACTGGTGGTGAGGTCGGAGCCGCCAGTTCCCTCGCACCCAAGATCGGTCCACTCGGTCTCTCTCCAAAAAAGATCGGAGAAGACATCGCTAAGGAAACCGCCAAGGATTGGAAGGGTTTAAGAGTCACCGTCAAGCTCACCGTCCAGAATCGTCAAGCTAAGGTGTCCGTCGTTCCATCTGCTGCTGCGCTGGTCATCAAGGCGTTGAAGGAGCCGGAGCGTGATAGGAAGAAGACTAAGAACATCAAGCATAATGGTAACATCTCAATGGATGATGTTATTGAGATTGCTAAGATTATGAGGCCGAGGTCTATGGCTAAGGGTCTGCAGGGGACTGTGAAGGAGATTCTCGGGACGTGTGTTTCAGTTGGATGCACTGTTGACGGGAAGGATCCTAAGGAAGTTCAGGAGGCAATAGATGAAGGTGATATTGATGTTCCGGAGGAATGAGTGAGTTTGGACTAGTCCTGCTCGCTTTTCTGTCTGTCTTGATGAATTTTTAGCTGCATGTTTTTGGAACAATGTGATTTTACATAATTAGTACTTTGTTATGTTGAGATTCAGCTTCTATGGTGGTTCGTAATTTTTGAGTACTCGATGTTTTTTTGTTTTACTGTGAGTGGATGAATGGGGATTGGTTTATGTATGATGATTAAGTTCGAACTCTGAAAATGTTGTACGCTGATGCTGTAATTGTGGTGTTAGAGTTGATTAGGCAGGTACGATGAAGATCATTTGTTATAGAGAGTTTTCCAATTAGCATAGGATGTGCAGATTGAGTTTATAATTGTTATAAACTAGTGTTTCGAAATTTCATCGTCTAACATTATCCTCCCGAAACCCCTGAGAAATACTAGTGTTTATGATATTATCTACTAGAGTTTTTTCTCTGAGTCGGAACTTGAGTCGTCTGCTAAGCGTTTTTTATACCAAAGAAGATTCTATGTTACAGTCGTGGCCTGCGATGAAATATCAGTGTTACTTCCATAGTTGGTTCTTTGTATGATCAAGCTTCGAAACCTATATTCCTTGGGGAACTCAGTAGTGGTCATTCTAGAATACTTGTTTGTGCAATTAAGTGTGATCACTTAATGCTCGTGTTGTGGGCCAGCTAAGTCATGATGTGTAACTGCCCAGAGTGGTGGTATTTATGATAATCTGTAGTGGAATCAGAGATGAGTGTTGGGCTGGAGATTGCACCCAAACTGAAGTTGTCCGTTCCTCACACTGTGAATGAAAAACTCGAATTCTAACAGACTGGACTACCACGCAACAAAAACAGTGCAAATCATAAACAAAATCTGAAACTTTTTGACAAGTATTTTATTATTAGGGTAGAGCAAACGGAAAATTTTCGTTTCCCGTTAATATTTTACCGTTTTTTGTTTTTTCATTTATAATACAATACAATATAATTTATTTTATTTTCATTCATGTTTTATTACAAATGCATAAAACACGAGAAAAATAAGATATTTTGTGACATTAATAAATAACAAATAATATTAACATGCATAGTTGTTGAAGCGACGAATCGAACCGAAGCGAAAGGATTCAACGAATCGATTAATTGATTAATCGTAGATTAATTGATTAATCGTAGATTAATCGATGACTAATTGACATTTTATTTATATATTATATGCAATATGTATTTCATATTTGGACATATGTATGTCATCAAAACATTGTGATAAACCAAGTTTAATAAAACGCTTGAACAGTGCACGTTTCACAGTAAAGTTTAAGTCAAAAAGAAAAATATAAATCAAACTTAAAAATAAACTAAATGGTATGAAAATAGAAACATGATTTGTTACTTGTAGAGTTTCGGCTACGATGAGTACTAGTAATAATTTTTTTATGGGCGGTTCATGGAAAAACCCTTTCCAAATATTACAAAATTATAATTATTTAAAAAAGATAAAGAAGTTGTACATGTATTTTAAATTTTTAATTAATTTTTTTTTTTACAAACTTTAATCGGTCAAAAGCTGCTACTGTACCTGCTAGTCAACATAACAAAAAAAAATTTAAGAAAACAAAAACAAATAACAACTAGTAACCCTAACTGCAAATCAACTCTTCGACTGTCGCTACTTTCTTCTCCCTCTTCTCATTTTTTTCTCTTCTTTTCTTAATTCTTTTCTCTTCTTCTCTTCGGCCGCCGTAAATCAACTCTTCGGCTGCCGCCACTGCAAATCAACTCTTCCGCTGCTGCTGCGAATCGGGTATCACTGATCTAAACATGGGAATCAGTCGGGGTACGCCCACTTTATTGCTTCATTAAGAAACTAAGGGAAGCTCAGCGGAACTTGCTCAACAACCATCCTCAAGATGGCTCACTGCCAGCAGAAACTCAACCACCGTTGAAACCATGCGTTGGATGAATAATTATATAAGCGCAAAATGGTATGAATTGATCGTAAAAGCTGATATAATTTAAATCTTGCACAGTGGAATGACTGATTATGGAAGCATGAAATGGTTCATTATGGAAAGCGTAATCATACAAGCATGAAATGATGTAAAACTTACAATGAGAAGCGTAAAAGAAAATGTCTGTAAAATGTAAATGAACTACTGCATATCTAATAGACATTCAGACTTCTTCTTTGTATGGACTTTTGCTCCGTCCTGGCTGTGTTTCCAAGGTGAGCTGCAGAAAAGAAAATTCCGTAATTGCACCCTCTGACCATAGGAAGACATGTTGAGAAGCCAGATGAAGGAAAACTGGAGTACAGGACGTGAAGAAAAAATGAGCATGAACCTTTTTTGGCGGATTGGAACTTCGTACTGTTCTGAAAGGTAAATGAACTTTTCATAGACAAAAGAAAAACTTTGTATTATTCCATGACATAAAATTACTACAAGAGCATTGCTTTTGTTCTGTTCAAAAGTTTGATTTCTCTTTCTAGTCTCTTAAATCTACTCTTTGACGCTCAAGTGTTCTTCGGCTTTTTGAGGAGCCATTGTACAATGCATCACGTTTTGATCCAACAAAAATGCAAATCACTTCATGTTTACATGAGGCTAGACGCTGTTACCGGCACTTTACCAACTTGAAGAAGTGCAAAGTTACATAAAAGCCGTTCTACCGAACATAAAACTCTGCCAACGGCCTTGGTATGACTTCTCTTAGTTTTCTATCCACGTCTCTTTCATGAATGGCTGAGGATGGAATTCCCTCCTTTTGCAGGCAGTTGCATCTTCTCCTTCAAATTCGTACTCGGGACCATCTCTGAGCTGTTATCCTCAACATCTTTTGGCCTGGCCCAGATCTTTATGTGGCCTTCCCGACAAGCAGTGAGAACGGAGTCCTGTGAAAATATCAAGCCAGAAAGGGGTTCAGTGTGTGCGCGATGAGCAACCAGCGGCGACAGTTTTGGCACATCCCGCATGCTTGGAGCTGGTTGTAAGGTACCCACAGGGCAGGCATTATCCCAATGGGATGACTGGCTTCCTGTGCTATAAGTTGGTGATACACCAGGAAGTGAACGTCGCAATGGGACAATAATTTCATCTGTTTCCAAATCCCATAGAAGTAACCGGGTATCCTGTTTAAACACCGTAAAGATCATTATGATCAAGGAAAAACTATCAAAATTAAGTTGACATGCCTTAATCATTTTGACCAGTGTGCCAACATACAGTTTCAGACTTGGAAAGTCGTCCTAAAAACGACTACATAAAACCAAAGAGTTTCGCAGAACCTGGCAACCACATTCTAAGCACATCATGGAATATGTTCACAAGACATCTTCATACTATCATAATTAGGCATAGCGAACAACCACTGATGGCAAAACGTAAACTTACTGAAACTGTTGTCAGCATACCTGGCCAACAGATCCAAAGCGGTACATAATAGTCTCTCCAGCACCCTCTGAATTAGGAGATGTCCAATAAGAATCAAACGCCACACCACTTACCTGTAAATAAATTATGCAACAATACTAAGAAGCTAAAGCAATAAGCATAACAATATCAATCTATTACTTTAATAAAAACCCACCCATGAGTTATGTCCCTCGCCCCATGCTATCACCTTCCTTTCTTCCATGCTCCACACTAGAACCAAATCATCTTCTCCACCAGCCAAAATGTACTTTCCGTCCATGCTGATAAATACCAGATTAACAAGACAATTTCATTAGAGAAAATAGACTAGTTAAGAGTTAAGACCCATGTTATGCAAAGCTGAGGTACCTCCAGGCACAGCACAAAAGCGCTCCATAATAACTTTTGACACCACAAATAAGTTGCTCCTTAGCGTAGTCAAACACTCGCAGGTATCCTGCATTCATAAATTAATTATTCTATGCAAGCACTAAAACAGAAATCACTCGACTCCATTCAGACAAGAGATTACCATCCCTTCCAACGGTGGCAAGACGTGTTCCATCATTAGAGAAAGTGATACTATTAATTGACCCCAAGCATACATGCCACCTTGCGACAGGATTGCTCTATATCAGAAAATAAACAAGTATTTAACCAATATCCAAACAAATCCCTCAAATATACAACTTTATATAATTTAGCATTTTAGTGGCTTCATTATTCACTTGCCAAGATTCAACTGACTGAGAGTAGAGACCAAAATTCTACCTAATGGCAGCCCTAAAGTGAAGAGGCATTCACCATTCAGATCAAAATCTACCATATCCAATCCAAGAGACACATTTGTGGAACTAGTCGTGAACTTGACAAACACAACATGGTATGGACATGCATATGCAGAGATAAATTTCCTTATTCAATAAGCAAAACTATTGGATGCAGAAAGAACCTTGTTATAACGTGCATGCGCGACCGAGAATTGGGTTTGATCCTTAATGATAGGGAATGACGTATCAGCAGCACCGTCCTTGCTCTACAAAAATGAAATAAAATGCATCATTCCATGATACTAAAACAGGCTACACGTAACACAAATAATAATTCTGTGCTTGCCTTTTCATATACATACATATTGCCATCCACATGAGCAGCCACAAAAGATCCATCACCTCCAGGAACCCATGCAAGACTACTGCATTTGCTGTTTCAGAAATCGGACTTGAATGAGACAGTAATATCTGAGAATAATAAACATTTTTCTGCGAGCAGATAGCTTCACAAGTTGGGAATTACAGTAATCTGTACCGTAGGTTACTAATTTCTACCAACCCAATATTGAGCCATAATAAAAGCCTGTACTTTTATGAAAATGTACAGTGGTATGCACTGCAGAAAGGAAGGCAAAAATATTGCCATGTGCTTTTGATTCTCTTCAAAATTCAGAATAGGCTGTCACATAAACTCATACATCTGTTTAACATATGTAATAATTTTTTGAGTACTGAGTGTGTCAAATGGAAGACAGGCCACAACTAAATACACTGCGAGGCTCAAGGACGTCAAGATGGTGTATTGGTCAAGTACGGCATAGAGTGGGATTTAACTTCTATGTAAATTGATTTATATCAGGAATCCGTATCATCAGTGAGGTGCAAAACGTCAAATATATAAGTATATCAATGAAATAAGCTTGGATAAAATCTCCAAACAGAATTATGAACACACATTT
>JAWWMW010095495.1:0-11363 GCA_035048345.1 Echeveria elegans
ATTTTGAAGCATAAAAGGTCCTGCTGCCCTTATCCTCAATCAATGCCAAAACAATGTTTTTAAGCTCCGTTTCTTTTCTAACTGTTCTCGTATACCTGGAATGCAAAACTACACAAAACGAGTAATTCTGAATATACAAATGCACTAAAACATATGGGTTAAAGCCGTTAGATGAGCGTATAAATACGACTTATCATATATCACTCAGAAACAGTAGAATTTGTGATGAACCAGCCCAAGTAACATATAAAGAGAAACCTATGAGAAATTTGTTATTTGGGTCATCTCAACCACGTTTAATTTGTTATCCATCTACTTGGGATGGATTTTAAGGTTGAAAATTTTGTCTACACAATTTCAGTCACATATATTTTCAATTCCTACCTCTGCCACTGACCATTGTCATCCGCATATCTCATCGCACGCCATGCTCTAAAGCTACTCCAACGAGATCCAAGACCGTCGAACAGCCCCTTAACATCCTTCTTGATCAGTCTCACATTTTTCTTTTGCTCTAAATTTAAAAGCAAATGCTTCAAGTCTTCGTCCGCTGTTGGTTTAGCACTGCGCGCAAAAGCTTACACTCTTAGGAACTGAATAAACCATCTTGTAGATTTTGTTCCTTGATTGTTAGTGGGTTGAGGGTGTCTGGTCGTTAATGAGACTGTTGAGTTTGTGACATGATTTATACTCGTCTGAAAGAGAATAAAGTGTGCGTGAATTGTGAGGTTTTATGAAGTGCCTTCCAACTTACACTTCTTAAGAATATGAGCTTACTCATCCTATTCAGAACATTTCTATCAGCGAGTTTATTCTGTTTATATAAGTCTGATGTTTCTGAATTCTGATTAATATGTAGTGACATTTAGACACTTCTACAACTCTCTACAGAATGTTATCGGTTACTACTCAACACCAAGAAGTACAAGAAAAAGTTCAGAAGAATTATGAACGCGAAAGTTTCTGTTATCAGACTGCCCAGTGACTGGACTTGTGCAGTAATAACAGAACAATATATTCGAGTTTAGACCTCATATTCTAATCCAAAAGCACAAAATGTCTGGCGAATTTTTCGTTTTTGATGTGCACTTCATTTGATTATTACCTTTGAATTGAAAAAATGGTAATAGAAACGTGCATTTTTTTATAGCATTGCTATAAATAATTATAGAGAGTCGCAGGATTCAAAAAACCTGCCGACCATCTTTGAGTTGAGTGGTTACTTTGCATCTCTTCAGTTATCTTTGAGTTGCTTTATTCCAACGAGTGAGTATCGCAGGATTCAAAAAACCTGCCGACTATCTTACGCAACAGGTATAGCTCGTCAGGATCAGATTCAGCAGAACCTAATCGGCGCATATCCTAAAAATAATGCCATCAAGAATCAAAATCATACCGATAGCAGCAAATTTGAAAAGAAAAAAAAACAGTATGCAGCATTGCAGTAGAATTTGACGAAACGATAAACTGGCTTAGTCCATTTTCATGTTCATGTAAGAATTAATTCTCCAAATAGCAGCATTGCATTATACCCTTTGCTTGTGTCTGCTGCTGATGGTGTAAATCCTTCAAGAGAACATCAGAATACATCTTCATGTCAGTTTTTTCTGTGCTTACAACATTTTCCTAACTCGGTCAGAAATTCTCCTAATTTTGCACAGTTTCCACACCTTAATTCCCCTCCATTCAAAAACATCCACACCATTGATCCAATGGAGAGTTCATCCTTCAGCACATCATTCCATTTTTAGTGTCAACTCTCCCATCCTCTCATTCTCTCCTATATCTAATCCCATCTTTCCTATTATTCCGTTCCACCATTTTTTTTTCCTCCTTCAAACAGGTTGCAAATTCTTCAAGTTTCATTAGAGTCTCCTTTCCGCATTTTTGAAAATCTTAAGAAGAATGGGAGATGAACTTATAACCTCATTCTTGTCAACGACGATCCCCAACGATCAAGCTGACCCAAAATCCGATGCTTTATCACTAGACGAATTCAAACCAAATGCTCTACAGCAGCAGCAGCCTTATGAAAATCCAGCATTAGTATTGGATCAACTTCTCCCTATAGATATGTCTAGTCCAACTTTGCTAATAAACCAAACACCTACGTCCGTAAATCTTGTAACCAATTCGGACAATTCCAATCCAACAGCCATAGACCGTCTTTTAGACGAGCACGACACTCCTGGTACTTATTCATTCCAGCAAAATGAGGTCGTGGAGTCAGCACCAGCACCTTATGCGGTGCCCCTCGTAGAAGTCGAGCAATTAGACGATATAAATCCTTTCTGTGATGCAGCAAATGCTACAAGTTCTGTTTTCTCTGCTTCGGAATCTGATGCCCATATAAATCAACCGAGTGTTCCGGTTATGGAGCATGACATGCTTCATGTTGGAGTTGGATCGGTTCAGGACTCGTTACTCGATTCTCTTGACAATCAGCATCCCTTGCCGCTTTTGGAGCCTCACGCGTCTGATCACACACCGGAAAACCCTCATGAAAATGATAATAGCATCATTGAAAATTTAGACCCATTTCCTAAATCTGATTTAGTTACAGAACATGAGGACTTTCCCGTTCCGTCAGCAGAGCCTCCAAAGCCTGATCATATACCGGAAATCCCTCATGAAAATGATAATAACATCCTTGCGAATCTAGACCCATTTCCCAACTCTGTAGAAGTTAAAGAAAAAGAAAACATTGTCGTATCGTCTGGTGATATTAATATGGAAATTTTGGAGGTGGCGGACAATTCAGATTTCAGTGCAGGATCAGACTCTCCGAAGTATGTTCAGGATTCCTTTGGAAACAGAGTTCTTATTGATACCTCTGCGCCAATCGATTCTGTGAAAGACGCAGTTTCTAAGTTCGGAGGCATTTTAGACTGGAAAGCGCACAAGGTGCAGACCGGCGAGGTTAGAAATACTTTTATGAATATGAATGTTTACTTCAACTGTTTGATAACTACTGAGACAATGTATTAATGTAGAGACGCAGATTCATCGAGCAAGAACTCGACAAGGCACAAGAAGAACTTCCAATCTACAGAAAAATGTCTGACAAAGCCGAAGAAGAAAAAACCAAATTACTACAAGAACTAGAAGTTGCTAAGAGACTCATCGAAGATATGAAACTCAACGTGGAGAGAGCACAGACCGAAGAGCATCAGGCCAGGCAGGATTCTGAGCTCGTGAAACTCCGCGTAGAGGAGTTAGAGCTAGGGATAGCAGAAGAGTCTAGTGTTGCAGCCAAGGCACAACTTGAGGTCGCCAAGGCTAGACAAGCAGCCGCGGTTTCTGATCTACAGTCTGCCGAAGAGGAACTAGAGAGCTTAAAAAGAGACTATGCAGGGCTGATGTTGGAAAAAGACATGGCGACGAAGAAGGCAGAACAAGCGATGGCTGAAGCTAAGGAAGTGGAGAAAACTGTGCAGGATTTGACTATCGAATTGATCGGTACGAAGGAGTCATTGGAATCAGCTCATGCTTTGCATCTCGAAGCTGAAGAGAGGAGAGTGACAGCAGCCATTGATAAAGATCAGAGTGCGGAGAAGTGGGGAAAGGAGTTGAAGGAGGTTGAGGAAGAGGTAAGATTGCTTGATGAGCAAGTTACCGCTGTGAAAGACTTGCAATCCAAGTTAGATGCTGCCTCTCTTCTTCTTGAGGAATTGAAAGCAGAGTTAGCCAATTATATGGAACCAAAAATGATCCTTGGCTCAGATGAAAACGTTGATGCATTCGACAGAGAAGCGGAGAAACCGAAATCGCTGTGGAGGACGCATACGGGGATACAAGCGTCGGTCGCGTCTGCAAAAATGGAACTTGATGACGTGCGAGCAAACATAGAGAAAGCAATTGAAGAAGTCGAGGCACTGAAGGTTGCAGCATCAACATTGCAGTTGGAGCTGGAGAGTGAAAAGTCGGAAGTTGAGAACTTTAAACATATAAAACATGGTACGAGAGCCGAGAGTGTGAATGCCCTCGAAGTGCAAGTGAACAAGATCGAGTTGGAGTTGGCTGAGACCAAAGTTAGAGAGACAGAAGCTAGACTGAAAATGATGGACCTGACAATGCGACTGCCGCAGGCCGCTCAGGAAGCTGATAGAGTGAAATCTGAAGCTGAAGAAGCTCGGGAAGAGCTTACGAGGGTGAAGGAGGACGCAGAGCAAGTGAAGGCCAATGCCATTAGGATGGAGAGTAGAGTAGTCGCTGCGGAGAAGGAGACAGAGGCTGCTAAAGCTTCCGAGAAACTAGCATTAGGAGCCATACAAGCCTTACGGGAGAGCGACAATGCGGAAGAAGCGAGCTCGTCTGGAGAAGTCACAGTTTCTGTGGAGGAGTATTACGAGCTCGGGAAGAAGGCACATATGGCGGAGGAGGATGCGAACGCAAGAGTGGCTAGTGCGGAAGCTCAAGTGGAGGAAGCCAAGGAAGCACAGCTTAGGAGCATGGAGAAGCTTGAAGAAGTGGATCAGGAAGTGGGTCAAATGAGAGAAGAGCTGAACATGGCTTTGAAGAGTGCTGAGGGGGCAGCTGAAGGGAAGTTGAGACTTGAGGAAGAGTTGAGACAATGGAGAAGTAGAAGTGAGGAAGAAAAGAGTAGTTCTGAAGGTAAGGCTGAGATTAAAGCCAAAAGCAGTGTGGAGACTAAGCATGAATCGAGTAACTATATACGACTACCGACGGCTCATTATACATCCCCGCCTCCGGCAGAGACGGTGGCTGAGGGCGAGAAGGCTACTAAGAAGAAGAAAAGGTCATTTTTCCCACGAATTCTTATGTTCATGGCCAGGCGAAAGACACATTCTTCAAAGCAGTAATCAGGAGATTCGGTCTGCTCAGTCGAAGCCTAGTAGTCATCCTATAAAGAAAAACAATCACATACTGTAAATCATGGATATAACTACATGGTTACACAACCTTTTGTATACCAGGTATACATTGACATAGGGGATCAAATCAGTAGGCTAATAAAGACGAACCAACTAAATAGATGAAGCCTAATGCATAAAAAGCATATGAAGTCTCTTGTGATGCTCACAGTTTGGAAATCGTTGGGAAAATGTCAGGTGTGAACTTCTGTTCAGCACCCAGACTACCCTTTAGCTTTATCGTACCCCTATGTCCATTTGCATTTGGTTAGAAAGGAGAACATGATCTAACTTCTTGATGAAATCTTCGTCAGTGAATGAAAACATCACATCAGGCTTGCCGCCTTCATAAGGTCCTAATGACATCAAGAACTACACAACTCAGACTTTGCTCAACTTATTCTTAAATATTATGAGAGAAACAAAAATCAAAGACACCAAATCAGGTCAAAATGGCAAAACCCTAACCTTTGCTACCTCTCCCTTCTTCAAATCAATGGTAAAATCTGCCATCAATCCCTATTTTCTGCAAAAGTAAAACCCTAGTTCGCATGAGATCAAACTCAAAACACAATAATAAGCTAAGAAGGCATCAAAAGTAGGTACCTTTGGAGCGATGTTGAGCGGAGAAACGAACCCAACTTTCTTGGTGATTGCTTTGCCGGCTTGTGGTGAGGTGTGCCTTCATTAAGTCGAAAAAGGAATCGGCTTTGAGTTTAGGGGAACTTGAGTCCGCCATGGAAATCGAAATGGATTATGATCTAAATCTGCTTGCGATAAAGTTGCTATCTTTATACGGAATTGAGAGATGGGTGAATTAGAATATGCCATAGACGTAGAATTAGCATATTTCAGGCTCTTGTTGACACAGAGAACAAATGCCGTAAGGCCAAAAGTTAATAAGTTCAAGTTGTCAAAAAAAAATGGGGTGAAGGAATTAAAAAAATTAATTTTGAAATATAAATTCAAAAAATTTGGGTCAGCCATACAAAACAAATATTTGGGCTAAAAATAAAAATTAGGCCCAAACCCACTCCTAAAGTTCATAAAGCAAGTCCAACAAAATTCTCTAGTACCACTTGAACTTTGAGGGAGCATTTACAGGCTTCAAATTTTTTTCAAAAAGAATAGAAGCGGTCATCGCAAAGCTTCTAAAGTAAAAGCAAACAAGATCAAATCAATCAGACCCTTCAAAGGAAGTGGAGAAAAAGTCCAAACGATACTCGCGTTATAATACACGTCATATCAACGACATTCATCAAGCAGACGTATAAGGATATATTACGCGGTAGAATATATCCCTTTTATGGTCTGTCATATTTTTTGTGTGTCGACCATCTTTACTTTCCACACCTGCCTGTGTCAATGATTTGCACTTCTCAATTCATTGTAATAGGAGTAGGTTTTTCAGGGGCTTTCAGATGGTTATATTCTAGCTAGCACTTGAAAAAAACGCTGATCCTCATTTGTAAGGGCAACTCCAATGGGGAGAGCCAACAGCTATATCTATACCTATAATAGAAAGAGTGTTATAAATTTGCATTAATGGTAAAAAGCAATGAGCAAAAGCTATTTTTGATAAGTAATGGTGCTAAAATTTGTATTGAGTGAGAAAACATTTTATAGATTTTATATAGACAAATTATATGTGACTCAAATACAAAACATTGATAAATGAACAAACTCATGTCCATGTATGAAATATAGAATGTGAATATAAATAAGATAAAATGGGTATAACATATGTGAATATAATATGTGATTAATATACATAAACGGTCAAATATAAAGATAACATATGTGAGCATATATACAATATACATTCATAGTCAAATTATATGAAATATCAAAGGTATGAATGCCAAAGTGGATTTAGCTTGTCCTATCAAGCACTCTTGCTAAATTAGCAAGAAAGCTAAAAATGAATTTTAACTTATAGCTTAGCACCCTCCATTAAAACCTTAAAAAGCCAAATTATAGCTTTTAGGTATAGCTTTTAGCATCCTCCATTACACTTGCCCTTAGATGCTCGCAAACTATATATAAAGTCGTTTGTTGATAATGATTTTTCTTAATATAAAGATACATGTATTTTTGATAATAAAAAGGAAGAAATCATATATGTAGACAAGTAGCTCGTTAAAGTTTTATGAAGGTCAAGCTCGTTTAAAGCACTCTTTTCTTTTAGATTTTGAATAATAAAAAAATATAGATGGCTCAATTAAAAATTAAACAAATTGAACACTAGTAACAAATTTAAATGCTCGTATATACTCGGCTCGAACTCGAACTCATAACAAGTTAAACAAACCTAATTTGATTAACATACTACTCGGCTCTCGGCTCGAACTCGAACTCATAAAAAGTTAAACAAACCTAACTTATTAACATACTACTCGGCTCGATTCGTTTACACTGCTACTTTCTCTTCTTTTCTTTTTTTTACATTTGGGTGCGCCAGGCGATTGTAGTAGTCCAACTCGTTGGCGACCCTCGGGGAGTCCACTAATAAGCTAGTATGATGAGTAAAAATTAATTTAATATCGTGAGTCACTCTCCTATGATGTTGGTAATATTATGTACTCCTCTTTTATCATATTCAAGGCACACTTTATTTATAGGACATACTTGAAATAGACTTACTCAGGGGAGGCTACTAAATTTAGGCAGCAGAAAGCCAGAAACGAACCACAAAAGTTAGAGCCATTCTCCACAAAGCTAGGGCGTGGAGGCCGACTTTATGTATAAATTATCATCTTGACCTTGGAAGATATCAGGTAAAAGACACACCTTATACATTCTGCAATAACCAAAACATGAAGGGTCCGGCCAACGTGGTACTAGTTACATCCATTGCCTCTGTCCTTTTCTTTGGTCTGCAAGCTGATGCCTCATGGCTCTCCAGATTCTTTCCCTCGCGCCTTGAAATTCAGACATCATCCTCGTTCGACAATTTTCTGCAGCCACCTTCCCAAGCCCCATCACCTTCACCACTTTCTTCGTCTTATGAAACAACCTCATCCCCAGCCCCAGCCCCCGCAGCTATTTATTCACCACAGTCAGCATTCTCCTCCTCACCAGCTAACGCACCTGGACCTGCACCTCAAACATCCACCTCCTCCTCTTCTCAGGCCACTGATCAGAAAGAGACAGCATCCGTTACCACCCCCGTTTCACCAGATGATCCTGCACTTGGTGATATTTGTGATAAGACGGATTACCCTGCACTATGTCGCTCCTCTGTCTTCCCGTTCCTCCACAACAAGGTCATCGACCACTTATCCGTCTTAAAATCCACCATCGATGCATGCGTTAACCATACCCAGGCAGCTATCCAGAAGGCCACAGAGCTAGCTGCTAGTAACCCTGAAAACATGGAAATTATACAAGTCTGTCAAGAAAGCTATGCAACGGCAGTGGATGCGCTCCAAGAATCAGCCTTAGCACTGGCATCACGCGACATGGGAACATTCAGAACCCAAATGAGTTCTGTCATCACAAGCATCGGTACTTGTGATGAGACGTTCGGGGAGGATCCCGAAATGGAGTCATCATCACCTTTGACTACAATTGACCAGACTATTACGCGCCTCGCTAGCAATATCCTTGCAGTTGGCGAACGCATCTGATGTTACTTTTTTTGGCGAAAACATGGTAATGTGATTTTGTTTATATCGAAAAATGAAAATTCTAACATTTCCGAAGGCGTCTTCATAATTTATTTCCGAGTGGTACTAGCCACGACTCGACTTGAGTTTATTTCTTATCAACAAGCAAGTCATTGTTGAAGTAGACATCCTAAATGTTGTCTGCACGAGTGTCTTCATTTTAGGTTTCCAAAATGAAAGAATGTTATCCCATATTTTTCATCATCTGATGATGACGGGAGATTCACGGGTATAATCACAAGGTGGAAAATGAGTTAAAGATTCACGTGTATAGCATGTTCTTCATAGAATAAGCATCCATGAGACCATGAAAACGATTATCATATATATCCATATAGTCGAGTCGGACAATGTTTGGCCAAAGCTTTAACCAATACCTTTGGAAGGAATATATATCTACACAAAACATGTAATAAGCATGTTTATTGTTTTGAAAAAACGAAAATGGAATGACTAGATAACATACCGTCGGGACAGGGACAAGGACAAGGCCAAGGCAAGAGTACCATGCATGGGAGTAAAATCGTGAGTCAAGCCCCTGAGAAGGTCCGTGTGTTTGTTGTGCTTAAAATGCGTAATCAACACATAAAGAAGTTATTCTCTAGTGGAGAGTGTAGACAATGAAATAGAAGCATAGAAGGGACAGTATCTCGTATACATGGAAAATGGGAAGACACGTGTGAGTTTACACGCAGGTTAGACAACAAATGAAATAGAAGATGTATGCATTCATAAAAGGGAGATTATCAAATATATATGGAAAATGGAAAGACACAATGCATTCATAAAAGGGAGATAGCAGTAGGGTAAGCTGTCCAACGGCAACTCTTTATCTTCTGGACAGAATGTGTACTGTAAGCTTTTATGAGATCAGTAACATGGAAAGAGGGGATATGGTGACATTGGCTACTTAGAGAACCATGTCTTAGAACTTGAAAGATCTCACATTTTCATCCGCCGACTACTACTCCGGTCTCTCCTCATATATGGGCGGCTGATATGAGACTATCGAGAGGGGCATCGGAGTTGCGAATGAAGAGACGCGTGAAGCAGGGGATGGAACCATGTGAGAGTGGGGGTGGTACTCCACACTTATTTATCTTTCAAAAAATTCTTCATAACATAACTCGACCACCATGCTAATTATTTCGAGCGCTCGCTAATAGATAGTGGCTGAGAAATCATGTAAAAATCAAACAAGAACAAAAGTAGCTAGAGTTTCATTAATGCAAACGATAAGCGTAAATAATGCAAAAGAATAGTATTTATAAAACAAATAATAAACTAATAATACGAAAATATACTAAACTACCACGACTTTATATTCCCGACTAGAGGTGACAAAATGGATGAATTAGTTGTATTATGTATGGATTTTATATAGATTGTGGATTAAATTGTCCAATCTATTTAAATCATTTAGTGTAAATGGATTAAATGGATTGGACCATTTAATCTAGCGTATTAACTTAAAATGGCCTAAACGGTTATTTAAATTCAACGAATTTCATTAATCCATTTACATATCATCCATTTACCACCTATGCTCACGACCTCCAAATTATGGGTGTGCATGGGTCGAGCTTGGACGGGCATGACCCGGCTCAAACCCGACCCGGAAAAAAATTCGAATTACACTAGCCGGCCCGAACCCGACCCAAAGAATTTTTTTCAAACCAGTGGCCTGTCCAAAATCGGACCTGAAATATTTTGATAAATGAACCGTGCCAAACTGGATGAAGCTTAGCTCGTATGGTATTTCTCTCTATTGTTTAAGCTTAGCTCATAATTTCGTTGATGAAATCTTGAGCTAAAACTTGAATTCAGAACATTCACATTTCAACCTATATATATAAGGAAGTTCAATGAAAAGTTTTAAAACTGGGCAATGTGGGACAAAGCCTTTGCATTATTTATCAGCTCAACCTTACACTTTGCCTTGTCTTTATAATTCTTCTACTGTTCTACAAGTTCTTGTCCTCCATCTTTTTGCAGCTGCAGGATGAATACCCCTCGAAATGTTTCAGGACCCCACTTATGATGCAAGCTCAGGTACTACTAGTTCAGTCTCAAAACTTTACAGCTGACTGCCAAAGAAATTACGATGAACGGTACAATCCAAGCCCCCTACAAGCTCTTGTCATCCATCTTTTTGTCCATACATAGGCTTTGTTGGCCAAAAATATAAGTCCAGCACATGACCCCCACACTGTCTTTCCCAGTCTAACAAATTCTCTCAATGCGGGAACATATTATGATACTCGACCAACTTAGCCATGGTGGTGCTCTCTTCTCCAGGTATAATCAACGACGACAAAGAATCAAGCCACTTCGGCTTCTTCACTTCTACTCCCGACTACACCAAACCTCCTCAATGCCTTGCCAAAATAGCGCTCCTTTGCACCCAGAACTCCCCTAAACTACGACCATCCATGCCATAACTAGATTGAAACTCTCTGTTCTTTCCATCCATTACCAAGCAGAGTCAGTTCAGAGCAAGAAACCTCGGGTCTGTGAACATGGTGGTTGTCCCACATCGCTCATTTGTTCAATTGAATGAGCATAAAATATATATATAAGACATGGATTAAGTAAAATTAGTTTATATATCTTCTATTAAGCTTAATTGAAATAATTGGGATAAAAAAACTTAGCTACATTAAGCTTATCTTAATTATTTATATATTAGTGGTTGTACCGTCGTGCCAACGGAAATGCGGGGAACAAATGCTTATGGTCTGAGCCCGTGAGGTCTGTGTAAATTTAAACTTAAAAAATTAAAGGTATGGGCAAAATCGAAAATATCTATTTGACTATACGG
>JAWWMW010095505.1:0-11362 GCA_035048345.1 Echeveria elegans
TTACAGTCAAAATGAGAAGAATACTCATTAAAAATGTCGAACAAGCTATTAAGGATTAATGTAAATATTGTGTTTTCTTATTTGTCCCTTTTTAATTTAAAAATCATTTAATATTGTGATTTAATCTGAGACGTATGATGAATCAAATGAATGGATATGATCTTTTTATACTTTTTATTTTAAACACCCTTTTTTATTTGATCCATTCCCTTTTTAATAACATGTGTGGTTAAAACACATTAAGATCAAACAGTAACCATAGTGCGACATTGTCTATACCAAAAAGATCATGTCATTGATGGACTTCGAAAAAAGTAATTGAGGGATGGTTTTTGTAAAAAAATTTGTTAAATGAGTGATTCCTGAAAAATGACCCGTTCCAAGAATTTATTGACAAAATAATTGTACTGTATCCAATGAAAACACGTGCTTAACTGAACATTCCAATGGCTGGCTTTGGAAAGAAAATCACAAACGGAGTGATTTCTAAACAATACTATTATTTATATGGATGATTTCAAAAAATCACTCTTTTATACTGGTTTCCAGAAAATTTGCCTCGCCGAAGTTCCTCGGAAGTACATGTTTTCCACCAAAATTTACTTCTAATTTAACCGACAGCAGAAAAAACACGTATTTTAAGAGTATAGTATCGCGACAGAATGGTCGATCATGTAAATGCTCAGATGATAAACACAAATTCATTATAAAATTTTAACATCGTTTTACGTATAAACAACACAACTAAACACAGCCAAAACACAAGTCGACGTTACCACGCCATTTGCTGTCTGCATCTTAACCATGAGTTTAAAGAATTCAAATCTCAGATCCTTGAGAAATAAAAGATTATCATACTGTTCCTGAAATATTCAACAGGCCAACAAATACGTTATAACTAAGCCAACAACCCTGTTGCCGCACCATGCTTTATAACAAAAATATAATGTACAGAATGCACAATGGTAATGCTCCCAATCAACCCCTCCACAAACCAACACCATCACGCAAGGCACCATCTACTAACTTCCCTTCTTGGATGCTCCACATCTTTACAGACTAGTTATGGTTACTGTCAACCGGTGTGCCCGTTCTGGCCTGGGAAATGCGGTTTGCATATATAGTCACTAGCCTCAGCTGTGTACTGTTGAGACCTTCCATGTACGGGAGGAATGATTTTCCCAGCATGATGTAGATATCAACAAGGCAAAAGACAACAGTCTGTGCACAAGAAAATCCACCCAAAATGGTGCTTATCAAGCAATGATATAACCCCAAAAATGGTGATATAACAAAGCATCCGCAGTTAACACAATCTACATCTTGTACACCACAAGCAAAATCATGATCAAGCCTACTTATATAACATGCAACATCTGATGGTAATGAGAGATAATGCTCCGGGATAGTGATGCAAATAATTCGGATTTTCAATTTTCAACTGATAATAGCCCTTTTTAGTAAAGATTTGACAGCAATAATGAGGTTACCTTCCGAACATCAGCACTTTGGTTTCCGAAGGCATCAAACAGAGCAGGCAAAAATGAAGGAAGCTGAGCTAATAGTTCCTCATGTGAAAATCGGCCAACAAGCTATATACACAGTAGGACATAAATGAGAAGCCTAGCATAGTAGTTTCACATAAACAGAAAGAGTAACAACTACCAAACCTTTGTTAAACAGTTTATGCATGTGACAAGCATTCTCTCATCTTCAGTCGCCAACAAAGGAACTACAACCTGCAATACAGGTATCACGCAAAAAAACAAGCTTCACAGAAAAAGGGAAAAGATCAAAATAAATACGATCAAGTTGAGAGCGATGCACATACGCTTAGACATCTCAAGGGATCATACTGAGAGAGTATAACTGTTAAGCAATGCTCTGCTTCGTTTGAAACCTATGAAAAAAGAAAAAGAAACATCGAATAACGATAAAGATGTCAAAATTAGGAATCAGCCATTTATGAAGGTGACTCACTTTAGGAGTACTATCTTTGGTGACATGAAGCAGTTTCTCAATTACGATTTCGATGAGATCCTCGATGAGTATTTTCTGTGAATGAACTTATGCACATCAGGCCTCCAATAAGAGAGAGAGAGAAGCTAACACCACATTTGGTAGAAATCTACAATGCAATGCCACTCACATACCTGGTTTTTTAACATTTCCATGACTAACGAAAGGGCAAGTTCGCGAATGTAACTATCAGAATCATCCAAGGCTTCCAGGACTATGGTCAGTATCTGATTAAAATACTGAAAAAGAATACGCATGGTAGAAGGTTGATGGAGTTCTATTCATTGAGCATAACAATCAAATCATATGCAAAAGGTAGGATTTGATGGAGAGTGAAGACCTCATTAAATAGATTGCACAGATTTTTAAACTATCAATCCACTTTATAATTGGGCACTCACAATGATATTGGTTTCTGAGTAGTCTCACTGAGACAACATAGAGGGAGGGCAAAATTATTAAATTCAAGATAGGATACTTCTTTACTATTGAAGACCCCATGGTGAGAATCCTTGTCAATAATTTCAAAAAACATAGAAAACAACATAACCGAAACAATACAGGGTGTTTATCACATGTCGCAGAGTACTACTTTCCTGAAACGATTTCACAAACACAGCCACTTATCTGAGAGCACGTTTCTCTCATGTTATATTGTCAGTTTTCTACACCTTGCATCAACTTAATTTGTGTTATTTTTAACTTCAAAATTAGCAGGTCATAAATTTGAACTCAATTTTTAGATCCCATAGGGCCAAAATTCAGCGCAAGTTATATGATTTGCCATATTGACTAGTACCTTGTTCCAAATCGAATGATCATCAACAACAGAAGCTTCAATTAGCTGTTGAATACCATCACGCTTGCTTGCACATGAGCTGTCAGTATTCCCATTTGAAATCTACAATCAAATGTCACAAAATTAGAAACAAAAAAATGGCATTGATCATTGTAATTACTTATCATGCAAACCTACCATGTGGAGAATTTGAGGTATGCTTGGCACAGCTTTGGGAGAGGAGTTGACACGAACAGTAACAACCTTTGAGAGGCTGCCATCTAAGCAAGATGGTTTGGTATCTACTACAGTTAAATGATTCGAGTTTATCAAACCATTTGTGGTCATTCGAGGACTGAATGCATCCAAGCTGCAGCTTGCATTCACATTTTCCAACCGATTGCTCCAGGAACCCTGAGTGTGACCAATAGACTTATCTTTATTGCATGTGTCCTTGCTGCAGGAAGCAACATGCTCTGGACTCGAACTATTCTCAAAATTATCACAAGGGTTGTCGTGATTTCCATCAACTCCTTGTCCATTAGAACTAGAAATAAACGTTGACTCATGTACAGAGTTCCATTTTTTACCACTATCGCTGTCAACCGAACCACAGGAATACTTTCCAAAGTGATGACTCTTTTTTGAAGAACCTGGGTAACCTTCTTCAGATGATGTCCCAACAACGTCAGATGGATCATAAGAGGATTTAACACGACGATCTTTCTTAGTTTGCAAATAATTCATCAAGTCCACTTCTATACGCGGGGTGTGTTGCTTGAGGGCCCGTCTAAGAGAGTTTTGTTCCTCAATGGAAAGACTAAGAATAAAATTAAGGACACCGGTTGCATCATAGTGAGTGAAAATTGAAATAATGCATGTAATGGCAGCCTCTTTAAGTTTTGAATTCTTGTCATGCATCAGCGGAGTCACTTTGGCAAGCCATAACTTAAGAATACCACTATTTCCTGACCCATCAGAATTTGAAGCATGCTTGTTGAAAGAAGTTACAGCAAACTCAATAACAGCCAACTTAGCCTTTGGCGATCTCTGCTCATCCAACGAACGAAGCAGTGCAGGTAAAAGGGAATCTACACCATATGTTTTACTCACGACTTCCAAAGTAGATGAGCATGGTTGCCTAACTAATTCCTTCGGGTCAATTAGCCTAGAAAAGACATGAGGCAATATCCTCTCCATGTAACTTTCAAAAGGTTTGCGACATGAGGGGATAATATCCGCAAGTGTTGATAGAGCAGCTTGAGCAACTTTATGGTGGGGGTCGTCAAGGTGCTGATAAAACAACTTCATCACTTTTTCGAAATTCTGAATAACTTCTTGAATTCCTTTTGGGCCCAGCTGCAAAAGGGACCGGAGATAATTAAATGCAGCAACCCTTGCATTCCAGTCAGAAGAAGGGCTAAGACCTTCGTTCAGAGCATCATTTAGGGAAGCTGGACCTTCAACGTAATTTGATTGATCTCCTAGAGACAGCTGGTTATCATCGAAACTCCTCCTTGTAGCTGCCATGCGTCCAGCAACAGGCTTCCTCAATAGTGGTTTTTGAAAGTTCGGCACATAACTATTGTGTGAATCTCTATGGTTTCCATCTTTGAACATGCTATCCAGATACTGGTTGTCACTCTGTGGGTTCAAGTAACGTCGAGTTTCCCTGAGGTTATGGTCTTCGGCAGAATCATTATCATGTGATCTTTCACTATATCTCTTAACAGAGTATGACGACAATGTTGATGATGGTTCCGTTGATGCACGACTAGACAACTTTTTGGAAGCCTGAACTTGGCTAATAATATCAGCTAACACCATGCTACCATTGCGACTGCCAACTTTTGAGGTAACTGAATCCAAACTCAATGATAGTCCAGAATGATTGGACGCTGTGACAGCAAGTGGCCTTGGAGCATCTCGTGATGAGGGAGGGTCAACTCCTGCACTAGGGACAATATGCGATATTTACGCCATTCCAATATAACAAAACGACCCACTACCACTACCATATCAGCAAGTGCGTCATCCATTATTGTTCAAACGGCAGTAATAAATACTGATAATGCCATAGTAAACATTATGCTGTACTATACAAGAAAATGACAATCATACCTAGGTCCAAGCTGGAGGACAGATTTGAAGGTTTGTTTTTACCGGACAGATCCAGACCTCTCAGCATGCTTTCAATAGCAGTGACTTTCTGTTTGCTAGCATGTAGCACGCTTTCCAGACTACGTTCACTTCCTTTACTTGACTTTGCCAGAGATGAGAGCAATCCAGATGAGACTGAGGTGCCTGATAGTACAGAAGCACTTCTATCCATTGCAACAATAGCAGAAGTTCCATAGCCAGGTATAGTAGAATGACCGGATGACTGAGACGTTGATGACATTTGTGAACTCTTGTCTCGAACAGAAGGAGATGCGTGACGTTTGTGAATACCGCCACCTTCTTCATTGACAATCTAAACAAAACATAAAATAGTTCAGTTTGAACAAGTTCCGGAGAGTTTGAAGCATATAATAGATGAACAACAAATAATACCCTTTGTATAACTGGATCAAATGACATGTATAGACGTCTGGACCGCTCAGGCCATGTCTTTGAAAACATCCTGTAGCACATTCTGGCTGTTGAGCGCACCTGCAAAGTTAATGCGTAGCCGGAACGGAAGACAAAATTAACCCCTTCGGCATGATCACAAGATACTAAATACCAAAGCTAATATTGCCACCACAGATAAGAACTTACTTGTTGAATCTTATAAAGGGAGCAGATTTAGACTTATCAAATACCGAACTATACAGATAAAGAGATATAGTTCTTAAGGCTACATTGACAACACTTAACAATTAACACAAGCTGACAAAATGTAATTGACAAACCACACAATGTACCTCACTCATGGCATCCGCAACACAACACTTTATAAGATCTTCATATAGATCAGCCGACCGTTGTATTTCTGGAGCATCTGCCCAGTACTCTAAGATTAAAACGGCATACTCACAGCACCTGCAACCCAAAAACTTACTAGAACCCAAATATATAATTCCAACTTATAAATAAAAACTGCGCAACAATCCAACAATGCATCAAACCTTGCTCGTAGTAATGCATTACGATCGTTCTTTGCAGAGTCCGCAATACGAGGAAGTGTGCGAGAACATTTGCAATTGCGCAGCATCTAGCAAGATATAGAATTATAAGTCAATAATGGAATATTTTACAAAACAAACTCACAGTTATAAATTCGCTATCTACCGTTTTAATGCAGTTATCAGCAGATTCTGCAATTACTAGCACCGTAATGACAACGAGCTTGAAAAGAACCTGAAACCGCAAAATTTTCATACATCAATCAATGATGCAGCTTAAGAATTTAAGTGCATTAAAGTTGAAAGTAGCCTGAGAACTTACTGGGATGAAAATCTCAGCACAAGCCTCGAAATCTCCTAAAAGCTCCTTAGAGAGAAAATTCAACAGATGACATGCCTACATAGTTAGGTCAAAAGAAGATTCTGTACATCAGAAAAGAGATCTGAAGAATAACAGGGCAATGACCAACGGCTCATGAACACTTAGTCATATCTAAAACAATTTGTATCCTCCAATAAAGGTCTGATTACATGCAGAAGAATAAAAACAGGGATAAAAATGATATCAGCATTCGGCATACATAATTGCGTTTGTTAGTTCTGCGGTGGGAGAAATTTGGATGGTGATAAAGAAAAGAAATATTATTTAAGAAATAGATAGTCAAAAAACGAATAAAAATGGAAATGTAAAAATGGCAACCATACCTGCTTCACAATGCTAGACCTCCTGTCTGATAATTGAGTACTTAAAGGCCCAACCAACTGCTTGAGAAGTGAACGAAAACATGGATAATCAACAGCACCTAAAACACAGTATATGCAGAAAATTGCAAAAATCAATGGTTGGCGTCAAAATATTCAAACCCTTAGCGGATGATTCTGGAAATAAAAAAGGAAGCCTGACAGCAATGAAAAGAGAAACTTCATGAAAAAGCCAAACCGAAATTAGATGATTTAGATGCACTGGACCACTTCCAGCTAGTAGTCAGTGCTCATTCAAGCAGCTAAGCCAAACTAAATTGATGTCATAGTCACACACATCTTAAACGAAATGTATAAAGTAGAACAATTTTCTTTTTATGGCTGTATCGTCAGACAATAAGATAATTTTTGGCCTGAAGCACTTCAGGCATTCTATCAGTAGTAAAAACTTATTCACTAATCTGAACACATATTGTCATAAAAGCTATACATCAAAGCAGAGATCTTGTAATAGATGTATTCAAGGAAAATAAGATAATTTTAAAGCTCATATCGTGAGTTCCTTACTGCATTTACATAATAAACCAAAATTGCAAAACTGGTTGAATGCAACAAGAGTAAGAGAACAACCTCCATAAACAAGACCTTCAACCCTCTGCATCGCAGATATGCGGACAGACCAGTCCTTTTCAGGCACAAGGGTGGAGGCTATCTTTTCAAATTCCCTAATTAACTCCTTCTCGGAGTAAATATGTATAGGGTCAACTGGTTTCACTGTAACATCACAGTCTCCTATACAGGGAAGGAAAATGTTAGAGTCAACAAATTTACATCTCAACTATCAAAAATGAGAAAGGAGAAATGTTGTGTAATATGCATAGACTAGACTAAGAGTCTTCTCTTTTGCACTCAAAACTTCAATTGAGCACATCATTCATATAATATGTTGAAATCAATTAGTCACCTGTCTTACTGTTTTATTTTGAAAATAAACTCGCATGGTAAAGGAGTAAAGACAAGACTAAGGCCTGAAGCTTTTCAAAACCTATAGTTTTATTCTAGCAAAGTTAAGTTTAGCCTTCCAATTCAGTTTCTGTTCAGCACTTCAGCTATCAAGAACAAACCGTGACTGTCAGTTGCAGAGCAACACAAACAAAGAGTATCATCATCATTTCCGGCTATATTAGATAAAAAGCAGTTCCCTTACACAACCACACAAAATAAGATAAAAATGTATGAAAATAATTACGCACGACCAAAAGCAAATTGGTTGAAATAGGCCAGACAAATGTGAATATGAGAGGGTAGCCTTCAAGTCTCTGCAGCTGAAGTGAAAAGTGAAGCATACCAACCTGCAAATATCGAAACATCTCGAGACGCATTTTTAGCCTTTGGACTGCTTCGTTTCGGATTAGCTGCAGGCTTCATTTCATAATTGATTGGAAGTCCATCTGAAGACCGGTTTTTGGGCTCGATTTTTTCTAATCTAGCATTGATATCCTTAACCTGTAACAAATTAATAAATTATGGATTAAGAATGCTAAGTTATTAACTGAATACATATATCTGGTTAATTTGCATCATTGCTTAATAATGCATAATACAAAACAATCAGGTACAGATTTAAACTATTAGTCTGTCTACTCAAGCATTGATATCATAAACCTATGCCAAAATTATGGAATAAAGAAACACTAAATTACAAGACTGAATAGATGTATTTGGTTTTTTTATATGCTTAACAATGCATAATATGAAATGTTCAGGTACAAATTTTACTCACTATGCCTGCACAACTTTAAACAAATTACGATTATATAAACAATACCATGAATGAAGGTAGACTGTGGCGTTGAAGTTCATCTCGAAACAGAGTCCCGCCTTGTGTGTACATTTCCTACAAAAGTACATAGATGTGAGCACAATTAAAAATAACATATTAAGATTTCATTTAATATTTTAGACAAATAAAGCATGCTCCTGAGTCGGACGAATACCGCAGGCCTAACTTGTTCGTCAAGGTGTAATGGTTCAGAGGGTTATCATAGCAATGTTAATGACGTTGCAACTTGAAACTTTGATTTCAGGCATTCACTACTGCCTAAATTTATTATGGTCGCCTGGTCGGCATTAACTCTTGGATGCACCACAATGTAGGTATTGCAATCACAAATGCCAAAGAAAGGAACCATTAACTTTATATATTATTTCCTAACCATGACACTTCTTCAACGTGGATGAATCATAGCATAAAAGTACCACTCTTCAATAAGGTTTCAAGCAAATGACTTAAGCATACATACAATCACTAACTCGTAAAAAAAAAGCACAAATATGTCATGGTTAGCAAACTGGCTCCGTATATCAGGATGTTCAAGTAATGCTGAAAGAGGATATATAGCTTATGGTAACTCTATAAAAAAGCAAGAAGGTGTCTCGTTAATATTGACTCTTGCTGTGAGTCTTACTCATTACAGTGACAAATAAACTGAAATGAATAAGTTGAGAGAATCCAGTTTAACATTAGCAGCCATGAAAGACAAGCTTATTGATACATAACCATCATAAAGTCAATGCTGTAATGGTGTAACGTAGACAAAATTAGGGTACCTCAATGCAGGCTATACTTGCCTCCCTCACACTCTGATTTGGATCATTCAACATCTGCAAAATCTGTGGACAGAATACCAAATAAATAAATGTGATGCGAGGGTGTATACATTACTACGAGTAAGAGTAGAGTTATGCGGTGCTATCAGTAAAAAGAAGTTTAAGACGAACATACAGGAGGTAGAATAGCTCGCTGAAGCGGAAGCTCAGTTGAGGCGAACAAACCAATTGCATTTGTGACAGTACGAGCGAACTCTTCACGAACTCTCCAACTTCTGTGAGTCCAGGCGTAAGAGCCTGCCCTTTCAACAATGAGAGTTGGAGATGATACCTGCAACATGAATATTTATTTCAACAACAGTCAGAGAAGGAGACAGAATCAGTGAAAGCAAGGAGAAGAGAAGAAAGTACCTCCATCAAAGTAAGGAGAAGCCTCCTAGCAGCATCCCTAACAGGCTGCTTGGCGTCCCCTAATCTCTCGACGACGGCAGGAACGATGGCGTTGAAATGCAACTTGAGATTTTCGGCGGATAGTACGGCAGCGGAAGCGAGGGCCTGGAGAGCCCCTTGAGAAACCCTAAAGTTGTTATCCTTGAAGAGATCCATGCAGACATCGACTAAGGAAGTGATGTCGGAAGGGGAGAGAGTCTTTCTAGAAGCTTCGAGTAAGTGATGAAGACGCTCGACGCCGGCCATACGCTCTTTGGTGTCCTTGGCCCTCGCAAGCTCCAACGCTTCCTCCATGAATTCGGATCTGATTGATTCAGATCTGGAGATGAAAAAAGGAAGGTTGCTGTGTTGGTGACTTTTATTAGTTTTGGTATAAAAAAAAAATAAAGCAAGCGACGGGTGGATGGATCGGAGGAGGAGGTTGGGTGAGTGGCTACTGCTACTGCTGTGGATCAGCGAGAGAGAGAGAGAGAGAGAGAGAGAGAGAGACCGGGCGGAAATAGTGTGTGTGAAAATTGTGGTTTCAGCAAGAAATGACAGACGGCACTTTTCAATTTTGAACCTCACAAAAACAAAACATTCGAGAAAAATAAACTTCCTCGATTTTCACCTAAAATTCAATAAAACTGTAATAAGAAAGAAAGAAAAATTTACAATATATTTTATGATGCTCAGTTATATTCAGAAACGGTAATATTAATATTAATATGATTGGTTCAGTCAATACATAAATACTCCATTAAATAATGTGTTTATTTAGATTTATTATCTTCTCTTTCAGAAAATATTGAGATACATTTTCAAATTTATAATATAATATTGATATATTTTTTTGAATTTTACAACTTTTCGACATAATAAAGGATCCGCAACAAAACATTTCTAATGAATTTTAAATCTACGCTTTAAAACATACGCAACGCTAATTGTGTTTACTGATTTTCAAAAATGTAAAGAAAGAAATCATTTGATGAATAAAAATTATAGAATATTAAAGCCATTTTAAAGCTTAATCATTTAAAAATTCTATAAACTTCTCACTTATTTTTTATAAAATTGGAAATTTTGTGATTTTTATTTGAGGTTTTTTTAATTTTCAAAATTTCAAAATAATTATTTTTAATAAAAACAATAATTAGGTAACGTAATTAATACACTAAAATGGTTCCGTGCAACAAGACTAAACTTATGTTGTTTATTTCTCTCCTCTAATGCGAAGTAATCTGTGATGAGTGAGAAGTTGTTTATTTCTCTCCTCAATGAGTGAGAGATTTTTTTTAAACTTATTTTCATTATTTTGGTTAATTGTCTTAGTCATAGAAAGTAATTTCAGATCGATGATCGCTTTTCAGTAGTAATAATCATTCATTAATCATGTATTCTGGGCGATAGTCCCGTACTGTATACTTAATGTATACATTGATTCACTTTTATAGAAAATTGTAATAAAAATAAACTTATGTTGTTTTGTGCAAAAAAGCAAAACGTACGAGTGGTTCCGTACAAAAAGGGAAAAAAAGGACAAAAGGAAGTATATAAAGTATAAACAGCTTAAAGTGAACGGGTACCAACATACAACAGTGCTATACCAATTCGATATGTAGATTATAGATATACATAACTGAACAATCCTACCTGTAAATCAATAAATAAACAAATAGAAGCCAAACAAAATCAGGAGACTTGGGCCTGTTGG
>JAWWMW010095526.1:0-11356 GCA_035048345.1 Echeveria elegans
CGTAGGATGAATCAAATGAATGGACATGATCTTTTTATACTTTTTATTTTAAACACCTCTTTTTATTTGATCCACTCTCATATATATATGTGATTTGCGCTTTGATAGATTGAAATGCACTACAAGATTATATATATAGTTTAGTGCATTTCAATCTATTCAAAGCGCAAATCACACATACGACTCTTCAACTCATATAATCTTCGAAATATTTTCAACCACTTCATGCGACATGCAACCATAAATTTTAAAAATCCATTCAATGCGCAAGTCGTACATACGAGTCTTCAACTCATATAATCTTCGACACATCTTCAATCACTTCATACACACACAACCCCTTGACATATCACTAATGAACCATATTTATACGCTCATCTAATGACTTTAACTCATGTGTTTTAGTGCATTTGTATATTCAGAATTACTCATTTTGTATAGTTTTGCATTTCAGGTGTACGAGAAGAGCTAGAAAAGAAACAGAGCTTATAAGCATTGTTTTGGCATTGATTGAGGATAAAGGCAACATAACCTTTTGTGCTTTGAAAACTTCTAGAAGGTCGTCGTTAATCCGATGGAGGCGAAATAAATTATGATGGAAAGATAACTCAAAATGCTACAAATCATATGTTGGCCATGAAGAATGATTCAGATGTTAAGATGGTCAAAAAGGAGTAAGAAATTAGAAGATGTCGTGAGAGGGTCTAGAGGAGCACGCGTAGATTGCCTAATTTTCTACCCGGAGTCTTAAGCAATTACTGGAATTCCTTAGAGTCAGTGTACATAACTAGTGTTGAATCCGAGTCCGTATCGGGTGATAAGACCTATGATAATTTGGCAGCCTCTAGAAAGAGCATCAGTTGTCCGATTGGAACGACACAAAGTGCGCTGGAAAGATGACTCAAAGATCGACAAATCTTTATTTACACCAAAGTCTGATTCTAAGATAAAGAGGGCTAAAATAAGGCTAGAAGATACGGATCAATGCAGCTCCGAAATTAGAAATTGGGCCCAAAGCGCTAAAAATGCCTTGCTTCCTCAACAAGTTAGCACATCACTATAAATAGAAGTCTAAGTTAGGGTTTGGGGACGACGTTGTGGTTGCAGTAGCCTTAAGAGCACAATTTATACACACATTCATTCAGCTTGAAATTCAGAGCGACAAAGACGACGACTGACGACCGATGACTTTGAGCTCAAATTCTTCGCTTGTTCTTCATCATGGTTCAGTATTACTTCTTGTTCATCAAGTCAATTTTATTATTTTAATACAATTTCTTTTAGTAGCTAAATCTCTTTTCAGTTTGGAGAATTGTGAATGCGACAATATAGTATGAGACTTGTGCTTAATTTATGTGCGTGTTGTACTATTGATGTTCTTGTGCTTTATCACGTGCTTTATTATCTGTTCTGCGTAACTCGGTGGTAAAACTTAATAGATGTTATTGCATGATATTAGAATAATTTATCATAGTAACGAAGTTTGGCGGTGGATGTATTGTGATTGGTTAGGATAATGACTGTTATATCTGCTTGATAACTTGACGGTTAATAGTGGATTGAACATATAGATTAGGTAAGTCTTTGGTGAGAATATCTGATTAGAACGGGTAGCGTATTAATTTCGCGAGTGTGTGTAGGTTGTATATTTAGCGAGAACAACTACTTTAATTCAATATTGCATAACTTCCGTGGTCGAAGATTACTAGTTGCATGAACAGTTCCCTGGACTGATTTTTCTCTGAATTGTTAAACCTCTTTATTTACTTTTGCATTAAAAAACAAACCCTTACAAAACCCCCTTTAGGATTTAGTTTTAGTTGTAGCTTTTTACGAATTCAAAACGTTTGCTCTCCTGTGGGTTCGACCCTGCTTACCGCTTACTGAGTGCTTAGGAGGTACTATAAGTTCAAGGTTGACGCGTACAACGATACGCGATCAAATTTTGGTGCCATTTCCTGGGAGTGCACAGCGGCGTTTGAGTTCATTTTATTTCTTTATTTTTCATTTTTGTGTTGACTTAACATGGTATTGGAGTTCGTGTATCTTTTGCAGAGCAACGACTTCTTTTCTAATACGATGGATAGATATGGGGCTTCTACTTGTCATAGTGTTTTTGTGTACTTGTAGCAGCATCCGTGTGAATCAACATATGAATACTTTGAGCGCTTTCGGTGTTGTATGGACAAATATCCCAATCATGAATTATAGTTTCACAAACTAATCATTCACTTTTTGGAAGGAATGCGATGGAAAGAACGTGATATGATGGATATAATGGCCGCTCCTCTGGGTGAGGATCTCCCGAGTCATGTCATAATACATATTAAATAATTATTAAAATAATAAATACTAACTAAAAAATAATTGAATGGAAACTATTTAAAGTTACGCAACTAACCGCTATCTCTTGCAAACACTGATCCACTAACTAAGTACATTGCGCCACGCATGCGTGAGTGTAGACCATCAACTCCTGAGGCGTGACTGGCCTTCCGAGCTCGGCCTCCTACAAATAAAATAAAACTTTAAATAGTTAAATAAATTAAAAGCTTCTATTAAATTAATACATACCATGCGACGCCGGTGCTCGAGCATTTCTTTTGATCCCACTGTGTGCAGCGACGGTTGAGCATTCAGATTTGCCTTTTGCTGCTCCCGCAATGCCTCACACTCAGGCGTACTCCGTTGCGCCATCCACCAGTGTCATGCAGGATCATTTATCCATCTCGGCTTCTTCTTTGCCACTCGAGCCTTGTGGACAATGTCGTTGTAGCGCTTCGCTGCACACCGGGGGATCAATAGGAATGCTCGAGCACTGGTCTCGTATGGTTGTATAAATTAAATTGTTTCATTTTCGATTATAAATTATAAATTTATTTAATTTTTAAACATTTTATTTTATTTGTAGGAGGCCGAGCTTGGGAGTCCAGTTACGCCTCACGAGTTGATGATCCACACTCACGCTCGCGCGCCAGAGCGTACTCAGCTAGTGGATTAGCGTTCGCAGAAGATAGCTGTAAGTTGCGCAACCTGTAAAAGTTTCCATTCAATTATTTTTCTATTTTTATTCATTATGTTAATAATTATTTAACATGTAATAGGATCGGACACGGGAGATCCTCACCCAGAGGAGCAGCCAGTCTGAGATGTCGTTGTCGGCGGGGTTTGACCGGGCGGTGCAGTTTTCAGAGTTGGAGGAGCAACGCCCGACTTCTTCAGCCAGCAGATTTCTACCTCCCGCCGCGAGGCCTCTCGCCTGGTCCGGCTGGAGCGCGTTAACAACTACTTGACACAGGAGTTACGGAAAATGAGGAATGAGGTGGCCGAGTTAAGGAGCCATGTAGATGAGGTGCGGGAATTGAATGCAGGAGATTACGGAGTTAAGGGAGTTCAGACGGATGATGGCGCCATTCATTGCCTGGACGAACGTCAAACAATCAGTTCCATCCTCTTCTAGTCAAGCCCCGCCGCCACCGTCTCAGACGGAATAAATTTTTAAATTTTAAGTTAAAAACAAATATTTATATAAAAATATTTTATTTTCAAATATCTAAATATTTAAATATTTTTATTTTTACTTTGAATTATTTTTTATTTATATTTGCTTAATGATTTATTAAAATTTATAAATTAAAACAATATAATTTAATTAGCGTCTACGTGGACGCTAATGTATTTCTATTATTTAATTAAATTTTTATTGGTATTTATGTAATGATTTATTAAAGTTTATAAATTAAAAATATAATTTCATTAGTGTCCACGTGGTCACTAAAGTACATTAGCGACCACATGGACACTAACTGACTTTAGCGATCAATTTTTGCGTCCAATATGTGGACGCATATGGATCATTTGCGTCTATTTTGACCAATTCTAAATTGTGCTTTTTTGTTTGTAGTGTATGTTTAATTCCAACTGAAGCATATGTCACATTAAACACGCGTCAACCTGCAAGAGAAAGAATCACAAAGAGCGCCAACCAATCAAACACCCTTTCTTCTATAAGGGAAAGAATCATCAGACCCACACTAGGGCGGGACAAATAACACCCTTTCACACATTAGAAATGTGGAAATAAATCATGTTGTGGGTGAGGTTTGAACTCTTGACCTCGAGGTTCCAAGACATTATTGTTCTACCACTTGACCACACACTTGTTGGCTATAATATTTGAAGTAATCCTACCTTTTTATGAATAAATATTGACTAACTCAGTTGTGGCTCATCCGAGATTAATAATCTAAGAAATGTTCAAGTTGAGCTATTAAATATTTATCAGACAGGATAACATAATCTACACCTTCCAATTTAAATGAATCTAATAAGATTAGATTAAAGTTTATATAATTTGCATGTTACATGCTGGAGTTTAGATGCAACTGATGTTTACCATATTGATATTTATTTGTCATACCATGAAATTGTAAGGTGCATCCAAACATGAAACAAAATGTATAATTAAAAATATCAACCGACAACAGTTCTTTTTTTGGATTACAATTTCCCATAAATGGGAATCAATGTATACAGCACGGGACTATCGCCCGGAATACAAGATCCATGATTGATTATTACTACTGGAAAAGCGATCATCGATTCGGAATCGCTTTCCATGAACAATACAACTAAAAATAATAAAAATAACTAAACAATAAATAAAAACCTCTCACTCATTGAGAAGAGAATAAAGACCTCTTACTCCTCCACAGAGTGGCTCCACAGAAGAGAAGAGAATGAAAGACCTCTTACCCCTCCACAAAGTAACTCTGTAAATGAGAAGAGATCTAATGAAATACCTCTTACCCCACAGAGTGACTCTGTAAATGAGAGGAGAATGAAACACCTCTTACTCATCCACAGAGTAACTCCGCAGATGAGAAGAGAAATATTTAACTGGGTTCCACATTACGTAACGTGGAACAGAAGCCAGTTATTCCAAATACTTGGTACTCAGTCCACGGAGAAGTCCGTCGCCGGTTCTGTCGCCGTGGGACATAGTATTTTGAGAGGACCGTCTCCATCGCAAACAACACCACAATCCGAAAAAAGAAGCCCTTTTCCAATTCGCAATGAATCAAATCCGCTGGAAAGTAGCAGTGAATCCCATCATCGCTCTTTGCAATCAGTCCCCAATGAGTGCATGATGCCATAATAAAAGAAGAGTCTAGGCCTTTTCAATGCCACAAGTCCTAGTCCACCGCCAACTTCACAAGTAATCAACTGATGTTCAGAAACTATTAGGACCCCTCTTTGATTTTCCAAAAGCGACATCTTCTCATTCATCATACTCTGATTTTATACAAGGAGTACAAAGAAGCCGTAAAACGCTCTCCGCAAACGCATTCACCCAACCGCGTGAGCCACCGTTCCTTTTAGAGAAGATATTCTCAAAATGATAAATCTGATAGTAATCAGAAACTGTGAGATTCCAACACCACGTGTTGCACTCCCATTCTGTCACGCACACTTTCTTCCCTTTACGATCTTCACCAACAGTTTTGATGTCGCTCATCGCCCGCAGAGACGAATCCACCGCAGAGAAATAAGACGACCAAGACAACTTCGATTAAAAATCAACGAAATTTTAATATTTCTCTAAATTCTAACTTATCATTTATAATAGTTATTTACATTGAAATTGTAGTTCATGAGACGGACCCTAAGCGTGAATAGCATAACAAGAACCGCACTTAAACTTGGGATCATAATCATTATTTTGAGGTAATTTTTGTTTTCAGATGCCACCTAACCATCAACACAATATTGGAGTGAATTTTTTAGATTAAACAGTACGCTAAATCATTGGAGGCTCCTAAATCGTATAACTATGATCATTCCAATAATCGGACCATAATTGGCACTTAGCAAGCTGATATAAAAACATGAGATAGAGTGAATGTGAAAGTAAAACGAATAAACGGACGATCGACTAGAGAAAAAGATTCATAGTTGTAGTAATTTTTTCAGAAGACATATTTATTGTTTTCGCTTTCACTTAAATGTTGTTTCATTTTTGCCGTTAACGATTAGACATCCTCCATCACAATTAATGACATTTAACTCTTTAATCATAATTTTAACAACTTTAGAGGTCCTATTGAAAATCCTCCTCAAATCAGCCACCCCTCCTCTTACTCTTACTCTTCCTCTTCCTCGAACATCAACATTGGTCCAGGTTCCGGCCTTCGTTTCCAAAACTGTCAAAGATGTCGTCTTCGAAATGTCAGATTAATTCATTGAATCTGGAAATCATTACAACCCCTAACTTCTTTTCATTTCATTACTATAAAAAGAAAATAGAATTGACGAGAAACCCTAATCCTCGAAATCTAATTGCTTGTGAATTTGGTCACGACTTTGGTGCCTTCAGAGACGGCGTGCTTTGCGAGCTCGCCAGGAAAAACCAAACGAACAGCAGTTTGAATCTCACGAGACGTGATCGTTGGTTTCTTGTTGAAATTGAGTTCGCTCAATTGTTATAGATTCAGTCTTGTCGTAGGTCCTGTATCAACTCAGCTTAGACAATTAAATATTGTAGAAAGTAACTGACACAGGAAGTTGATAACCTAGTTCGGATCCTTTAAGGCTTAGTCTGGGGGCTTCTCTCCACAAGCACGGTGTAACAATTCACTAATATCAAATAGTCTTACACAACACTTACACTTTGTAATGTTCGAGCTAAGACATATTCTAGTGAAAGAGATCTGCAACAACCTTATGTCACAGACTCAAGCCTCCAACTTGCTATCCACCAGTCCAGACCGCGTCTGAACTATTATGCCCTGTGCTCTCCAACCTTCGTCAACAAAGGCAGTTTGCAACTTGTCACAACTATTTGGCGTACGTCTGAATGTCACCACTTCGTAACAGAATGTTCGCTGGATTTGTACTTGCGAATTTCGTCAAATATAAGTATGAACTTGGCGTTCTTTGACTCCGTTCGAGATAATATTTGTGTCTTGCTCAATCTCGATTCTATTGACACAGCTTAGTGTCTGTAACAGCTTGGCGTTCTTCTAAGTTTCACCTTATGTGTAGATAAGAACGTCGGAATTTTGCTCTTGCTCGCCGTCAAAGATAAGTTTAATTTTTCTGGTGTAATTGATGTACGTATGAAGATGGATGGCTGCTAAATTTATATGGCTCAGTTGCTTCCCCTTTAAGCCAGCCGAGAAACACTTGGCATAACCAACTTTAGATAATATTTAGTAATATTCATATTCCAATAAATCTGATCAAACTGATTTGCACTGATATTTAATTAGATTTGATCCTCCGGTTAATTAAATCGATCATTATCTTATTTCCAAAAGATAACTATATACATGCTCCAGCTGCATGACTCAGATTCTGCGACAGAGATACTCCAGGCTGGCAGACTGCCTGCGATATAATGATGAAATATGAATATTTAATTTAAATATTTAAATATTCATATTTTAATTACCATATCTGCTCATATCATAGTAATTGATTTTAGATATAATCAGAGAATCTTCTCCTCGCATATCTTGAGATATATGTATATTATCTAAATATCCAGCTGGCCGAATATATTGTTGTTAAATAATTCCAGCTGACAGTTTTCGTAGATGCTCTGGAGAAAAGCATGTCTCAGCTGATTGTCGCAGGTGCTGAGACGCTGACTTGATTCACACTCTATGACATACATAATCATATTGGCCAAATCATTGCCACACATAAGCACCAAGCTCCATGATGCTCTCAATCTCCCCCTTGGCAATATTTTGCCAAATCCATAACAAGCTAACATCGGCAATAGCATACAGATTCATCATCAGAGTCTCTATCTGAGTCTCAGTTTTAGCAAAAAAACATTGACATTCATAAGCACATACTTCACGGTGCTCTCAGTCTCCCCCTTGATATTTTTTTGGCAAAACAAAATAATCAACTATCTCGTAGGATAAGATACATATAACTCCAACAAAAACTAACTCATAGGTTAGCATGCAGAAATCTTAAGAGAGCTTCAAGGAGATACCCAATTCATAGATCGGTATACATAGTTTTATAAGATGTTGTTTCATTCACATACTGAATCATATAAGGCCAACATTCATTCAGTGCCTGATACACTGAGAACTTCAACTTCAAGAAATGTATCATATTGAAACATTCAGATCTTCATAGCGTCTGAAACATCACAACGACATTCTCCCCGTTTTTGCCACAAAAAGTGCAACGGATATCCATGGTCAATATCAAAAGTTTGAATGAGATAATAGAGACAGTAGGACCATACATGTGGCTTCTGCATCAACGTATGCCTTCTCCAATTCTGCAGAGTATTCCAAAATAGTCATTGTGTCCAGCTTCAATCTGGTAAGCAGCTTGATTCAGCATACATAGGAGCTTCCTGAATGGATTCAAATACATCTCCATCCAGACACTTTAGCACTAATTTCACAGGCTGTGAACTCCCCTTATCATCTGAATTATCACTTGTTGCAGAATCTATCTCAGCATCCTGATCTTCCTCCTGAGCAGCCTCGGAGAGCTCTAGCAAAAAAAATGTGTTCAGCAGTTTCTTTGCGAGCTTGATCTGGTAGATGATTGACTGGAGTGTGACAGGAATTCAGTTCCTTATACATATTCCCTCTGACTGTGACATCTCATATTCTTCTTAAAATGTGGTCTCAAAGTCCTATTTTCTTATGTTATTCATCAATGGTGAGATCATCCCCCTGGGTCAAACCATACTTTAGATTTATCTGTAACATCGGGCTGCACGGGATTTCGTGAAGTATCAATATCACTTTTGTTGTCGCAAAAAAGATTCATCTCCCCCTGTGAAAAAGAAAACTCTTCCAGCATGTGCTTCAGCTTTCGCAACCACTGTCTTCCTGATCAAGAATCTCCTGGAACTTCTCATTCACCTTTTCAGTGTCAGCCCCTGGCTGAACCATTTCTTCAAGAGTGTGTCCTTTGGCGGTCTTCAATAATCCTTCAACAACTTTCTCAGCTCTAACTCCAGTCTGTACTTCCTTATCAATTAGTTCAGAATTATTCATGACTGTGACATCACCAGGAACCACAGCCTGTATCATTCAGTGATTCTAGAGCACTATCCATCATTTTAGATTCTACAACACGGCTTGGGAGCTTGCTTTCTTGCCCTCTTTCTAATCACATTCTGTCTAACACATAAAAGTCTCACTTCTGGTTTGCTTTAACCTTGCGATCCAGTAATTTCTTAAAATATCTTTATTCTCTCAGATGTCACAGCTTTCGCACTGCTTAGACCTCCAACTTCTGTAACATCATTTACTGCTCCTCTCTCAACATCAATAACATCTTTAACGATGTTCATACATTCCTGCGTTTGACCACTACGTCCACAAAGAATAATCGTACCAATATCCTCATCCATAGGCACATCAACATCAATATAGACACCGACAAATTAATTGAACTTCGCTTACCATGTTCAACATTCATGACACAGACTCAGCAGCAACAAATGAATCATCAGCATGCACGATTACTTCCTCAACAACCTTAGATTCAATTGGAATATCTCATAACTAGCAGCGGAAAGAGTTACCTTTTTGGTTGTCACATGCTTGGATCTCCTTAGCTTTTGATCAACAGATTTGCCGGAATCCATGAGTGATTTGAGAGAATAGCTCCGAGTGTCAAGATTAAGTCGGGAGATGCTAGGGATATGAAGATATAATTTCCTAAAAATAGACCCTCAATAGGTTATCAGAATCTGCGATATACATCTTCAATAAACTTTTGTGATACATGATAAATATGTAAGAATCTGAGACATATTAGGATCTGCGACATATCAGGGGATCATGATGAAAACTTAGAAGTTTGAGAAGATATAAATCATAAACTGTCACTTGTCCTCTTGATCCAACGGATCTGTTTCACCTTAGTCGTCTCACATATATATGCTGAGGATTGCGACGACTGAGGGGGCCTGTATTGATTCAGGCAGTAATAGTGCACAGACTCAGGTCGAGTCTGAGACCCATCTTCTCATGTGGCAGGCCACCATATTCTTCTTCTGCCTCAAGTATTTTTTCACTCAGCTTCTCAATCATCTTAAGTTCAAAGTGTTTTTCTTTCATCTGACCAACATATCTATTAATTAGCAAGAATATGCAGTGTTGTAGGCAAACTCTTCCCCTCCTTCTTGCTAGATTGAATGTTGGTAACCCCTCTTTGCTCAGGTTCTTCTTCAAGATTCTGACTTGCTTCAGTATCTGTAACCTTAGAGTTATCTCCTTCATCACCTGAGACATGCTCGAAATCATCACCTACAAGGTTTTGAGAAGATGTGATAGGTAGTGTATCGTCTTTCACCTTCTTGTGAGAGGTCTTAATCGTCTCATCAATCTTGCAGTCACCACAGATTACATTGATTTCTCCCTTGATCTCAGTAATTACCTTAACGATTCTGCTTGATGCAATGTCTTTCGATCCATGCAGGTGTAGATGTCCCAGTCGCTGATGCAATAATGTCATCTCATCAATCTTGCTCAGGTAACACACTAATGTCTCAGTCCCTTGTACATTGGTCTTTAGAAGGTAACAATTGTTGAAGACACGAACTCCACTCATCACACATTTTACCCTTACTGTTCCAGGCATTGCACGTGTCCTTCTTGAAGGTGACACTTATATCATCCTCACACACTTGACTGATACTCAACAGATTAGCACAATGACCTTCAACTAATCTTACACCAATTATCTTGGGTAATCCGGGAACCTGCAATGTACCTTTCCCAACAATCTTTCCTTTGTCTTTAGGGCTGGACAAGGCCCGACCCGACTACTATTAAGTTCGGACTAAGGTTTATTATACATGTAATTGGACAAGTTCAGGTCTGGGCTCGGGCGGCCCGACCCGACCCAAAATCACACACAAAAGAAACCTTATTATCTGTGCTCAGGATTCGATCCCCCGACCTAACCTACATTTCACTAAGATTTAAATCTACCTATACTACTATTTGCCTAAACTTATTTCTTGTCAATTTGTTCTTATAATTATATATAAACATAAAGCGACTAACTACTAAATTAAAAAGCCACAATCCCTAATCGGCGCTCGCGTTTCATGACTTCTTTTTCATTCGATTCTCGCCAGTCGCATCTCATTCTGTTCAATCACTGTGTAGTTGTCCGTCACTCCGTTGTCGTCGCCAGTCCCCTATCGATCCCGCACGGCCGTTGAAGCATGGATGATCCCGGTCTCCCTTCCTCAAACGTGGTTGAGCTTGAGCCATGTCCGATTATCGAACAACAGATTGAGACCACAACTAACGAAGCTTACCAGATGAATCCAAGAAAAATGAAGAAGATGAAG
>JAWWMW010095536.1:0-21451 GCA_035048345.1 Echeveria elegans
AACCTAAAAACAGCGTCTAATCTATAATGCCACTCAAAGATATGAATCAAAACACTTTATTGTTAATAGTAACAGATGCAAGATACACGAAGATGACTAGGGTCATATTTATGATTACCAGTAACTTTATCTTACTCATTTCCACTACGAGTACCAATCTTATTTTATCAAATGACAACAGATAATAGCAGGATGGATCTCAAATAACTAGGATGCTAATCAACTAGTAATTTGTTTAACATCAAATATATAACACATTGGTTCTCAAGTTTCTGTTCTAAAAAAGGATTGAACTTGGTCCTGACCCCTAAATGCAGAGAATAAAGTGAATTCCAAGGGAAACATCAGCATGAATATAAATCTGAGAAAAAGTAGTCTCAAGGGACCACTTCGGACCACATATACTTATACTTAAACTTTAAGAAATAATGACTCGTACCATGTTTTAGAGACATAGTAGTCAGCATCTTCACATTTTCCTGCAACTGCATTTGAGGCAAGCTCTTTCATCAATGCTCTCTGACCTCGATAGCTGTCCGCACTGACGGTAGTATGTGCTCCATCAATTAGACAAGCAACGCAATAGTCGTCAGCGGACAGAATTGGCCCCCCGTTATACTGGATTAGGACAACAAATTTACTGTGAGCAAGGGAAGAGGGAGAGTTTAATATCAATAGGTAGTTAGGCACTACCGTGTGATTGTCCAGTATGTATTTCACTTAAGGAAAGCTACTGTGTTTCTAGTACCTTTGAGAATAACGAGCTCCATGCTTGAATAGTTATCCTCTTCATACTGCTAACCTTTGTTGCAGGAACTTTCTTATGAACACACATTATACAAGTGTTATCCACTGGGCTGCACAATACAACGTAGGAACAAATGAAAATATCAGCTTTGTGATTATATACGCATACTCATCAAGTCATCATATGATTAGCATTTACAAGTACACCTAACATATGACACTAACAAGTTCTTTTAGTTGGGAATATCTTATACCTATGAGAAACACAGAACTGAATGTACTGGAAAGCGATAACTAAATAATAAACTTACCCCGGGCAGATGTTATCAGCCCACTGCCGCAGCCAATCCGAGGAGATCCAAAAATATGCCTCATCAGGAGATCTCACGGGAGCTTCAGCGAGAACTGATCGAACTTCCTGTCTTCGTTCAGTAATGATTTTCAGCTCTTCATCCTTCTTGGACTTGTACTGTTGACAGGTTTCCAAGTATGTGTCATTAAATCCTCTCATTTCCTCTCTAAGATGCAGCGGAAGCTCATCTAGAGGATTTTTAGATTCACTATCAATTTCCATATCGACAGCTATACAGTCACTAGTTTGACACTCCCTGCGGACTTGGTCATGTCTCAGGTTGTACATAAGCATATAAGCATCAGTCGAGGAGAACGTTTTTGTGTCACTAGCCAAACCATTAACCGATTCTTGTGATAGACTGGGGCAACTGCTGTCGCCGTTAACAGACTTACTCTCTGATTCAAGATTTGACTTGGTAGCCGAATCTTTCTTCACATCCTTACAAGCGCTAGAAGATCCTTCTCCAAATGGGTGGTAGCCAAGATCAGACACATGCTCGTCATCAAATTCCCACCATCTTCCTGTATTACGATCCTTGATGTGAGCTGTGTAGTGTCCACTGTTGACCGCAGTTCCTTTGTGTATCAGCACAGCTGATAGATCATATACAAGTTCCGATTGTGAAGGTTCATACATCCTCTTACCCATATCCAACACTCCAGGAAATGAGAAAGTGGATGTTATTTTCTTTTTCATGGTAGTCTGAAAATGAGTTATGAACAAAGAATAATCATTATTCGGAGTGGCTTATTCTTCTCGATACCATCTCAGGACATTGCAGAACAACAAATTTTACATATTGACTGCATTTTAACAAGTGATAATTTATAGGGCTGAATAATTTAAAAGCAAGGCAGTTATGTCAAGCATCAGTGCATGGTGATCTCTATACAAGCTCTACGACCATATTGCCATTTTGCTTCTCCAGCCTAAATAAAACCGTAGTCATCTTGAAAGAGCAAACCAAAAATGAAAAACATGCTAGTCAATGAGAGATTACCTTAGGAACAAAGATACATCTCTTAAGCTGGAAATTGAGAACTTTAGGAAGAGTTCGAAGCTTAATGCTGCGAGCTGCATCAACTCGGGATCCACAAGAGTCACAGAAGTACTGATTTTCTCCACAGAGAGCTTCAACACTGAGGTAGTCATTTAAACTGTCATCCAAACTTTTTAAACCTTTAACATTTAATTCCAGTTCGTAGAAGTCTTCCATGTTAGACGATGCTTCAGAATCCCTTCCACATTTGGAGCATCTGCACATCAAAGAAACATAACCTTTTGTATAGTTTACATTGCCACAATGTATCAGCCACTCAAATGTGGCTCATACATACAAGAATATCATTATATAAAATCAATATAGGAAACCAATACATTCAAAACTTATAAATAGCTAAGACTGAATGAAATTCTTACGTAGTGACATGAGAAACACTCCCACGGAACAAGTCTTGAACTATAGTCTTGGCCTTCACAATGTGGGAACGGCTTAGGCATCGCTCAAGTAAAGAGAGTAGCAGCGTCAAAAACTCATGGCTGTCCTGCTGTACACCATTATCAAGCTCGAGGGTTTTTATAAAAGGGGCGGAGTCAATAAAAGACATTTTGCTAGCATGTAGCTGTGCAAAAAGGCGTGAAAGTTGATCTAATACAGGATCCTGACTCAAAATATCTGGTTCAACTAGGAATACCCCTTCGCGAAATGACTTATTCATGTATAAAAACTGAAGAATGCTATTGGCATAGCAGGTGGCACCAAGGTTTGTCAGTCCAGCAGGTACATTAGGGGAAGTACGGAGATCAGAATTAGGGTCCGGACCAAGTCCTGACATAATCTCAGACATTTTCTGCCATAGTCCAGATTTGCGACTCCCATTTGGAGGTGGAACTAACCCACAAAAGCAGTTGGGATTATCTCTGGAGTTCACTCTGCACCCTTGGCATACATTTTTTTCGATCATATAAAGTTTAGATATATCATCACTGGTTACCTCTCCACTCAAATGAATTTTCCTGACACAAAACATATCAATTTATGTTAACAAGAACAACAACAACAAAAAACTCGACAGATGCACCAAATAAAAAGTACCGCAATATCTCAGCTGTGGCGCTTCCATCATCATTATCCTTGCGCTTCTTATTCTTGCTACGGGTCCCAGGACGACTCATACTTTCTGTAACCACCTCACCTACCAGCAAAACTTAAATCACACAAACTCAGACATACAAGGCAGCATGATATCAAACACAATTATTCCTAACCTACAAAAGGAACTGAATGCAAGTCCATCAAAAATGAAATCATGAAGGAAAAAAAAAAAGGAAGAGGGGAAAAAAGCCCTAGAAGTAGCAAATTTCACTGATCACGAAGAGTCGAGAAATAAAAAGAAAGGAAATCAAGGCAACTCAATGCAACCGGATAACGAGATCAAAAAAATAATAATAATAAGTAACTCGAAAGACGACCGTACCTAATTGACGGAAGCAAGAGGAGGCAGAGTCGGCAATATATTAAAGAAAGCAGCAAAAAGACCCTTGAGCTGAAACGATAAGGAATCTACGGAGCAGCCATGGCTCTTTATCGTCTTCGGTGGAATCTCGAGCATGAGGCTTCAGATGATTCGAGAGAGAGAGAGAGAGGGACTTGCAGAGACGCCGAGATGAAATTTTTTTTTGGAATTTTGATTTTGGTAACAAAAAAAAGGGGAAGATGGATTGTTTTTTTATTTTATTTTTATTTTGCTCAGGTGTGGCATAAGAAAGAGAAAATTACCGAATCTATCCGTAAACTCTGATTATTATTTTTTTACTTTAAATATTCGCCAAACAATATAAAAAAAAGAACCCAGTAGAAAATTAAAGTTTTACGAGTATTTTCCGAATATTGTGTTTGGGAATCAGAATCGTCTTATGCTGCGTATGGGCTGGGCTATGTGCGTAATCACGGCCCGTTATACAAACCAAAGTAGTTTGAATGAGAATTGCTTTGCATCGCACCTCGACTATTTCACACGAATCTCTGCCCAGTTGAAGATGACTCCAAGTCCAAGGCACCGCTGGATTCGCATATCTATCAAAATGGGAGCACTTTGCAATGGTTGCGAGAGGCGATTCGTATCTCTATTATAGGTGGCTTTGATATATAATAAAACTGGCACATAGTGGAACTTATGGAATGGAACTAAAAATGAGTCCAATTACATGCCAAAAACCTAGCTAACAGAGTCACAATATGTACAGAAAAAACAAGATGGTGGCAGAGGAGAGTTTTACATTAGTTCGCTACAGTGAAACGCCACGAGCTCACTCCTACGTCTACAGTTCTACCACTGAAGCCTTGAAGAAACTAGAGGAGGTATAAGATTATGATGGGTGCCGGAAAAAACCTGGGGGCTTCCTTCGCGTGACAAAAGAAATTACTGGGGGTATTGACTCTGTTAAAAAAATATACTCTTCGTTCTCTGTACAATGCGCACCTTAGCCGTTAAGCTTTGCTAGAAACTGGTTCAGGTTGTACTCCTCAGTGTACTGTGATTGATCCCACAGATCCTCTAGTCCCCCGAGGATTGCTTTCAGTCCTTTCTTGCCTCTCTGAGCCTTTGGATCATCCACTCCATCCGTTTCTGTTGTTGTTGAGTTAGCTCCCTGTACAAAAATTATAACTTTATTGGTAAGGGGCGAGACTATGACAATGAGTTGAAGAAACAAATACTTCGTCCGAAGGGGATGTAAATGACTTTTTAGATAAGCATATAAATCACCAGATCAAGAGACAAAACAAGGAAGTGACATATTTGATTCATCTACGAGACTACGACTCCACTCAAACCATCAGTCAGTTTGACAAGTGAGCGTTCAGTCTTCAGTCTCAAGTAATTGAACATGCATGCCTAATCTCAATCTAGAAATCATAACATATTTCCACCCAAATCATGTGGGGACCCCATAATTGTCATGACCAAAGGCGTACAATAGGAAGAGGAAAGGCAATTATTAAAATCACCTTGTTTGCTGTCCGTGCAGAGGTGAAAAGATCAAGCAACTGATCAGTATTCATAGTGTTCATACTGGCATTCTCTGAATTTATCACAGTGTTAGCGACTGATAGTTTGAACTTCTGAAGATTCATAACCTTCTCTTCCAAGGTCCCACGCATTATAAGTCGATGGACGTTGACAACTCTCCGCTGACCCAATCTATGTGCTCTGTCCATTGCCTTTCACAGTTGAAATAAACGCGTTAGAGAAATATTGCGGGAAAAATTGTGCATGTTTGAAAGATGTATACATGTGCATGATCCAAGTACAATATTGACCCAATGTTTTCCAGTGAAATGAATAATTAGGAATACAGAATTGAACGTATAGGATGGATTGATCACCTGTAAATCACGCATTGGATTCCAGTCATGCTCTACAAAGACAAGGGTGTCTGCAGATGTAAGATTCAGACCCAGCCCACCAACTGGAACAAGAATTCATTAGAAAAATGTTTACAATCATTTGAAGGAGAAGTATACAAACATCAGACGTGAAAGATACTTGTAAAATGAACTGTGATCACATGTAAATAAGCTATAGCTTTTCCTTTTAAAAATCAATAAAATAATGACTCTAACCATGAGTCGTAAGAAGGAGAGCATCTATGGTAGGGTCTGAGTTGAATGCTTTGACAATTTCAAAACGTTTTCCTGGCTCAACAGATCCATCCAGCCGCAAGTATGTCACACTGCTCACCAGAAAGCATATTCGAGATATCAATGCAAGGTGTCTAGTGAAACAGGGACATAAACACAAACCAAGAACACAACTCAACCATCAGACACATTGCATTTGGGACAAACACACACACACACACAATCTCTCTATCTTTCTCTCTCTATATATGTATCCACATTGTAGGTCAACAAGCCATTTTTTTACATATTTTAAATTTCTTTTCATGTTGTAATTACAAATATGTCACAGGTATTGAAACTCGCCATCTGCCAATATTTAACAACTTAACATATATCAGATATATTTAACCCAAAAATCGTCAGGTAATCGCATGAAGGCAGAGGAAAATTAATAATAGGAATGACATGTAACAGAAATTAAAACAAAAGCTTCCAAACAAGCTAGATCAAGTATAGGCTAAAACTATACCTAATTCAAATAAACTAGGTAATCATCTCAACGTGTAGCTAAATTAGTTCTTCATGGGAGAGACAGGCACCTCAATGACAACAGAAATAATCAGAGGTATTCACATGTAAACACAGTGTACAAAAGGCATGAAAGCAAGCAAGAGGACAGCAGAATACAAACAAATGAACAGAAAAATACCTCTTCATGTTGGCTTGGAACAAGTCCTTTTCAATTATATCGAGAAATGCCTAAACAACATATGAAAGATATTTATATAGAGAAGTTTTTTTTGGCAATTAGGGTATTCTGATACCAAGAAACAAAAAAGAAAAAAAAGGGTCACCTTGTGCTGTGCGAATATAAGAACTCTGTGATTCCCGATAGTAATAGGGCATTCGGAACTACTAGTATCCACACCAATGCCACATTCTTCCAGGATCTCTTGAAGAGCGACTAATTTCGGAGAGTGATGAATTTTATGTAGTTCGGACAGAATGTCGGAACCAGAGGGAAATACCTCAGAGAAAGCTGACATTATTGTATCAGGGATATTTTCACCAGTGACAAGCAATGGATGACTACAAAGCTTCAGCAAGTACTGAAGTGCCTGAAATATTAAACAAATTAAATAAGCTTGACTGCTAAGGTAAGAAATAATGATACCAGCTGCTAAAAAAGAAGAAGATCAATACCTGGAATACATGTGCAGACGCTTTTGGTGCAGAACTTGGTTCCTTATCAATTGATTCATTCTTTTTCACCATGCTTGAAATTTCATGTCTTACATGTGAACCAGAAAATTTTTCATAGAGCTTTAACTGGACAAGGCTGAGATCACAATACCGATCTTGAATAATTTTCTCTGGGAGATCCGACAAGACCTCATCTTTTGTTCGGCGAAGTAAAAATGGCATTACCTGTGGAACTTACAAGTCAAACAAAACAGATACACTAGCAAATGTATTTAACATGAACAGAAATAAGTGAGCAAACCTGCTTGTGTAAAGCTTCCATGGCAAGAGCCCCAGCCTCAGCATCTTTTGCTGAACATTTGGAATCTCGAGCGGCCACAAGCGGCTTCCCATAAGTAGCTTGAAACTGTTTACAAAAGATCAGTTCAGTACAACGAGTCGATGAATAATGAAGCTATATTACTCTCATCTAATAGCTGTCACTATATTCTCCTAAAATGTCTAGACAGAGCCATAAAGTACACTTTTATAATCCTCATGGGCGCAGTAGTGTGTTCACATATATGGCTGCTTTTCACTTAGCGCGAGTCACAACACTATTTTAAGTGTGTATATTTTTCGTAGTGCATCCTACTAGAACAAGATCTTACATGATGATTGATAATGGTAGTGCAGCTAGTATGTTTCATAAATTGACATTTTTTAAAAAAGATGCATGAATATCTTTTACTAAAGCATCCTTGAACATTAAACAATATAGTTTTAGCAATCAGCGTATCACCTAGTCATATAAGCTGATCAAATAAAGATCTTGGCGAACACTTGACTGATTTGTTAAATGGATTTTTCAACTAGAGGCGCATAAAAGGCAAAGTAAATAAATAAAATACTCAACGGAGTTCACTCTGCCAGTGCAAGGCCTACGGGTCCATTAAAAAACTTCAAGGGTGTCAAAGATCATTCTGAACATGCTATCAAGTGAACATATCATCTCCGTAAATTACTTACACTTTCACTGATAAAAAAATTTACACCAAAAAATGGGAGATGAAAGCTTACCTGTCTCTCGGTCCCCAAAAACCCTGGCATCAGAAAATCAAAAAGGGACCACAAATCCAACACATTATTCTGCAAAAGCAACTCAATATCAGACACAAAACGTATGCAAGAATGCTGCAGCTGTTTTAAATCAAGAACCAACCTGAATTGGTGTCCCGCTTAGCACCAAACGGTGTTGTGCTTTTAACTGCTTCACTGCTGAAGTAATCTTTGACTTCGCATTCTTGATAATATGTCCTTCATCTAGAATACAATAGTTCCAAGAAAGTTTTCCAAGGTAATCTATATCTTTACGCACAACATCATACGATGTTATAATCATATTGTGCTTGTCGAATTGACTTCTAAGAGATGCACGTCCCTCAGCGGAGCCTGCATATTGGAGAGTAGTCACCACTGATGAATCAATATATTTCTCTATTTCATAAGCCCAATGCCCAACGAGTGTGGACGGACAAACTATTAAAGATGGAGGAGCTTCAACATCATTGGAAAAACGATGTTCAGCTATGTCAGACGCCACAATTGCAGATGCTTGAAGAGTCTTGCCGAGCCCCATATCATCACATAAAATTCCATGAAGCTTGAACCGTTTTAAAAATGCCAGCCAATTTATACCTTCTTGCTGGTACCTGCAGTCCGTATAAACAATCAAAATAATTGAAGAGACGCAAATTTACATTAAAGCCAAAAAGAAGATCTAATCAGTACCTCCTTAAAACCACTTTCAACTGAGTATGAAGCTTATAGTCATCAATATGTGAATTATCAAGAAGCTGCTCAAGGAAGTGGACATCCTTCGTATTCTGACAGAGTCCTTCACTGATACCATCAGGTGGCGGAAGACCTCTTGCTAATGGAAGAAGGGGCACAAGGGCAGCAAAGCTATGAGTGACAGTTTGCCGGACAGAATGTTCACTGTCACCCATGCACTTGAGCAATGGGACAACTAAATATGAGGCATATGGGACAAGTTTGATACCCAATTCCTGCACAAGCAAACCAACCAGCATACCGGCCCCTTGCCTGGGGGATGCTGAGGTTGTATCTCTTAACATGGGGACTATCGTTTCAAGAACAGCCCCCATGACACTTTCTGTCATCGATATTGCCATAGAAGTGATACATTTTGAAGCAGCTAATCTTACAGCTACATGGAAATGAGAGACGCATTGGAAGATGCACGGAAGAAGCGAGAGTAGATCAACTCTCAAGCGTTCATTGAGCACAGGAGTGATGGAGCGAACCAACTGTAAAGAAAAAAAAAACAGTTGGCCCTTGAATACGCAAACTTCAAGACATCAATCATTGAGCTGTTGACTACAATATATGAACGAACCTGAATATTATTAATCAGTATTTGGGGATCTTTTGAAGAATCAGGAGCTAGAGAATGTGTCTTCTCCTGAGGATGAGCAGGTCCCTCATGTTTGCAAGGTTTCAAAACTTCAGTAAGACAATCCCAAATTCTAGGCACTTTGTCAAATAGGGATGGACCAAACTTATCACAAATCTGTTTTACGGCAAGTTCAGCCCCTCTTCTACTTATAAACCCCTCAATTCTCGATCTGTCTTCACCACCTGATATTACATGAACCTTCGCCTTTTGTTTTCCAGTAGTGATGCCAAACACAAACTGATCTAAATTATCAATTGTTTCATCACCACGGATGAGAGCAGCTTGAGGAGTCTCGGCAGGATCTGAGCATATTAGATTACATATATTTTTTATTATCTTTTCAATTGCCCCAGTTCTAGGTCCGATGCAATGAGAAATTAGCTCTGCCAGGGCCTCAGCAGCCTTTAGCTGCAGCGCTTCTTCCTGCAAACGAAATGACATGTACCATACAAGGAATAAATAAACTAACCCAATCAATTGTCCTCTAACCTTACACAACAACACGTGTGTACAAAGTTAAAGAACAGAGGAAGAGGGAGACTGAGAGAGAGATAAGACAGATGACCTGCTCTCTTTTGATTGAAGCCATCAGTGGCAGTATAACAGGATTAAGTTTCTCCGGAAGCTTTGACGTCCAGACAACTGCAGAAGCAACTAATGAAGAAACACTGATGTGCAAGTTATCCTGCAAAAATTTCATATTTGAAATCCAATGTCAAGAAAGGATACACATATCAGCTATGGTTTCAGCAGTAATTAATGTTTGCAGTAAATGGGTAGTAAACAAAGTAAATTAAGAGCCATGCAGGGGGATATTGTTTGTGAATGATTATTTAGTAGTGTGCAAAATTGATCTTGGATATGCAAAGATCTACCTGTACACATTTCAGATATCCGGCATTCATCAGAAGTCTTTGTCGTAGAGACTCCAAATCGTTAAGAGTGTGCCTAAGCATGGAATCAGTATCAGTATTGTCACCCCTAGGCATTGCCAATTTTGATGCAAAGTGAATTGCATCGGCTACACTCATGCTTTCCAAATCAAGGTTGACATTTGAAAGCACGCTCGCACACACTTCAGACGACTTCAGTCCATGTAATAGGTGACTAGCTTCACTCTGCATCTTATTGTATGTTCTTGAGAGCTCTGTGTAAGGAAGCCTTGAACCGTCATTGGGGAACGAGGGATCAGTGCACGCCAGTAAAGTTAGTAGCAGGCGTTTAAAATGACCAGGTAAGGTAGGAACCGAATCGCAATCGGTAGTGTTGTCCCGAAATCGTATCTCCTTAAACCAGGAAATGATTACCAAAGAAGCAACCTGAAAAACATGGAAAATTTTCAATCGACAAGACGAGCAAAAACAATAATTAATCTAACAAACCCATTTATTGCAGATGGAAACCTGTCGCTGGACCCCAGATGAAGAGGATAATGCATTCCATAAGGGATCAATAACATGAGTCAAAGACCCATCGCGCAACATAGATGCAAGCACCCCCAGTGCTCCTGCAGTAGCTACACGAGTACGAGTTACAGACATTTCTGCATCAGCTCCGACAACAATCTTAATGCTGCTTCCAGTCATGTCGCCGTTTCTTTCTGGCATATTTGTCTCTTTTGTAGAATCTGCACCATATGCTCTACATCCGTCATTTTCCAACATAGCAACTCTCATTTTGGCTGCTGCTTTGAAATGACTTTTCCTTGGAAGAGCAGCAGGCCAAAACATTTTTGATGCGTCTAATACTGAACCGAATGGAGTTATTGCGAGTTCTAGCCATGATGACATGTATGATCTCGCTGCTGTTTCTAGATCTTCGAGAGGACACTGAAATGAATACAAAACCACGTAACTGAAAGATGAGCACCATTTGTAATACAAGTATAAGAAGATGTAAAGATACATAGGATAGATTTTTATTACTAGATAATATGTAATAGAATACAAGATAAGATTGATACAATAACAAAACACCCACTGACTTATTATACTAGTTTGAAAACCCTATGAGGTTTTCAACAGCAACTCTTCAACTTCTATACAAGTAGACTAAGCAAAAAGTCCATATTCCAGGCAGTCTTTAACTCAATAATTCCATTGACCCCAGCCCCTAATTGTCTACTTATAGCTTTAATCAATAACTAGGTTTCAGAAAATAAAATTATGGTTCGCAGAAACAATACAACCGACTACAACCAGTAAGATTGTTATAATAAGGATGCAGACAAAGTGACAAACAATATTGATTCTGTCAGCTTCAAAGTTGCACACAAATTATTAGAATTACATTTTAACTTTTCTGTAAAACTTGTAGCTAGAGTCATCATTGATCAGGGTGTGGGGACATGTCTTTAGTCTACTGATGTTGTTTGGTAACCGTAACAGAACAACGGGACATACCTGCATAAGGATCCTCCAAACTCTCTCCGAACACTGCAGATTTTCTTCATGGGATTCTTGGAGCAAATTCTGGTAAACTATCCTGAGAGTATCACCAAAAATAAAGGATGGCCAAAAGGGGCCCACAGAGTTATCAATAATGCTTCTTTTATATTGGGCTTCAAGAAGACGCTCCTGCATTAAAAAAATATCATGCAAATTTTTTACACAGTCAGATTCAAAATGACATAAACGACAGAATACAAGAATATATGTTAAAACAAAACTCATAGTGCATGTTAAGTAAATGAAAAACACAATTCTAAGATGGATCCTCGTAGAGGGTATTATAAACACAACTTCATATCGTCACAATCAAGTAGTTGTATCATGTGGTTGTGTGCTGTGAGAAATAGTTCATAAACTATTAGATTCTCTAAAAATAAAAATATCAAAGAGAATTACCAAGGTACGAATAGCTGAAAAACGCACTGTTCTTATGTTATGCCTCATAAACGGCCACAATCTAGGGGCCAAAGTGGACAACAGATATGGGTTGTCCGGTAACCTCATTGGGTCGCCCTGAATATTGACTCCTATTGTGCCATTCAAATCAAACTTTTGTCCCCCATTCGAAATCACCGCCGCAATACTGCTGGGGATCATCTCATTTTGAGAATAAATTTCTGCTAATAAGTTCATTACACTGCAAAAACAACAATCATCATAATCTTTAATATACAACATTGGCAAATTGTGCAAGCCTAAAAATTACTGATTACGCATACCAAAAAAAATTAATCAGGTTTCCAGGAACAAAAAGAAACATTGATAATTCATTAACAAAATCTAGTCCATGTACGCACAAAATGCAGAACTTCAAAAAGGTGATGGTCATGTAAAGTGGATGATATACTAGAGCCTGGTCTGTTAAATATAAATGTAGCAACCCAACTTTCCTCGGTCAAACTTATAAGGGTTCTTAACTAATAATGTTGGCAGAATATTTAAATTCAATAGACCAGGCATGAAAGGTCATATAACAATTAACACTTTCAAATAGTCCAAATAATTCAAGCCAAATAAAAGACCCTACTACTTGGACAAAATAATAGATCTATTAATCAAGGAGTCTCAAATATTTAGACAAAAACTTCTTTTGAAATAGAATTCCAAGCTGCTGCTGTTTAACTGAGCCAGCAAAAACATTTTCACAGCCTACATAAAGGGTTTTTTCCAACTATACTCACAAATTTGCATGAGGGATTTATCATGCTACTGATTAATCCAAGCTCTATGGCTGAAGAACCATGATTCACAAATATATAAAAAAGAAACAAGAGGCTAGAGGGAATACCTGCTCGTGGACGGGCTTAGGTCATCCAAGTCAAGTAGAATATCCCAGAGCAGCATGATGATGCTCTGCAAGGTTTCACCATTTAGGGAAACAACAGCAGGTGCCGTGGGTATGAGAGCATCTGCTGCAACTGCACGGACATCATCATCAGGATCTTCCAGCCCAGCTTTGCAAGCAGGAAGTACATAACCAATCAAATCATGAAGCATTTCCTAAAATAAAATCATACATATCTTTAGACTTGCTTAAGCTAAAAAGTGAAAGACAGTGTGAAAACTTCCAGGCAAATTGATCCTCTCCTATTTTACAAATGTAAGATAAAAAATAAAAACAGTCTTTGCTGGGGGAAATTAGAAGTTCGTGAATTACTAGCAGCCATAGGCCACTGCTGAATCATAATGAGTATGACCAATTACAAAAGTTTACATGCACCACTGCGATAGATGCAAGCCTACCTGTCGAACGGCAACCAAGTACTTAATACCTAAGAGGCTGCCATGCCTAATTTCCCATTCTGGTCTATGCTGCAGAAGATACCAAGATAAAACATAATAATTATGCTAAAAATGTATAAGAAATGATTGTTAACAAGAGAAGATTGAAATCAGTTCTTACATATATTTACCTGCATTTGCAACAAAATGCGTAATGTCTCTATTACCAGCATGGGATGCATATACTTTAGCAGGACACCTAATGCTTGAGCACAAGTTTCTCGTACAGGGGCAACAACCTGATCCGAAACATAATCTCCAAAACTGAAAGGTACATGTTGATATACGATTTAGAAGCAGATGAGTCATAACCATAGTGGAATGGAAGAGCACAGCAATTATACCGGTCAAGAGAAAGCACACACAACAGCCGGATGGCACAATCTTGAAGAAATTCACAATTTTGAAGCCACGAGTGCCGGGCTACTGTGATCCATCGTGTGATATCACCATTTTGGGACTGCACGTTTGGCACATCTAATTTCTCAACAAGAAGCTTATCATCCAAATGATCTACTGGATCTTCATTATCAGCAAAGGTTTTTTGGGAACCCATCATCCCACTTAGGTCAGATTCAGCTTCCACTTGAGGAATATTAATATCCAAATCACCATTATTATCCAATGACAATGAGACTGGCTCGTTTATAATAACAGGTTTATTCAAGTTCCAATATCCATTATCAGAGGAAACATCTGTCAGAGTCGATTCCTCCTCCAGCTTTGGCCGTTTGAAACTTGAGTCAGATTCATCAACGGAAACTCGCATGTTCAGATCTATGTCTCTTTCCCGCTTTAATGGGATATTCTCAACTCTGTCTTTTGCACACTTTTCCATTGCAACATCTGAAGTGTCAGGCATAAAAACTCCAGCACAGGCCCCCTGGTGAGTTAATATTTCTCTCAGTGCCATAACGCTACCATGACGAGTTTCCCAGACTGACAATCATAAAACCAAATAAAGAATCACAATTAAGATGTATTTAAGTCTATGAAGAAAAAATACTATGGATTGTTGAAGGTAATTTGAACAAAACAAGAATGGAACACACAATAACGAGATCATACCAGGATCAAACAAGTCAAGGATGAGCTGCTCAACAAAATTTTGGAAGGGCCACCCGCCGTCTTTGTCATTATCAAGGATGTCCCCATCAATATCAGAGTCCATATGAACCTGCACGTTCACATATTTCATTGAGATAAGGATATGGATAAAGAAAAGTAGAATTCTATGAATTACAGATCCGGTAAAACACAATTTGCTTGTGTTTACTTTTATCTGCTTATTATGTTAAAAGGCTGCTGAGTTTAAGTCTGCAAAATATTTATGACATTCCAGCTAACCCAACAGATTATTGAATCAGCCGGAGATAGATACCCAATAAACCGCCCCACATTCAATGTACAAAATCCCAGGAACGTGCATTATTTGTCCGAAATCGGTAAAAGTAGACGGCGACAGTTAATTTACATTAAAGGTCAGTGGAACCACACTCCGTCAGCTAGTAAAAATACATACCATAGTAGAAGAAGATAAATCTGGGGATGAACCCTTTGAAGATGCTGGTATCTGAGGAGATGCAGCATCTGTTTCCCCATTCTCCGGCCAATTTTTTGCTTGATCTTTTATTTTTGCTTTTCGTTTTAGTTTATTCAGTTCTCTTGCACTGGGCCTTTTTGATATAAAACTGGGAATCATTCGAGCAACTCTATTCTGGATATTCTGTACCTGATGTGGTATAAAGTATCTATGGCCTGTGCCATTACTGTCCGAGCTGAACTTATGTACAACAAGGTCTTCATCTTTTATCATGTCATTGACATCCATGAACTGCTCACATACATCCAGACCTGCGTATCAGGGCATAGAATATTTTGCATTATGTAACAGAAGTACAGAACCCCAACAACGCTGTGGAGGTATATACTAGTCGATTTACAAATTCGTTTATCTTATCCAAATTAAAGATTGATCCAAATTAATAAGGTTAATGTGTCAGTATATTAAATGTCACTGACCCAAACGTCTGCGGAGATTCTGTTTTTGGCGAGCTAGACGATCCCTAGGATTTTTAGTGTTCTCGATTGAAACATCATATTCCTGATAAGAGATTAACAATAACAATGAGTAAAGGTTGGTCGACGTGATATATGAAACAGCGTAGAGAAATTTTAGTGAAGTGTAATACCAAGCTTGATGTGGCTAGACACAGGAAATATGCATAACTGATGATAAATTCCTACTTTAAAGGGCATTCAGTTCCAGACAGGCCATACTTTTTTCCTAAAGATTGCATAATGAACTAACCTTTCCACTGTCCAAACATGACCCAAACTCCACACACATAATTAGGCAGAATGTGAAAAGATATGCAGACCTCAAACGCGACAAAGGATCCAAGGTTTGTAAAAGTTACCTGTCCTCCTGAAGCCACTAATGAGCCAAACTCGAGCACTTTATTAATGTCAAAGCTGCTCTAGCCAAAAAAATACAAATAAACAGAACTCATCCCAATGTGTCCACTTGTAACATCCGATGAAATCACAAATACGCGACTATTTTTTGTTTTCAGTTCTTTCGAAAACCAGAGACTTACTAACCTTTTGAATGCAATGCCTGACAAAATTTCGGAATCAAAGCCTGACCCGTCCAATATATTTGCAACACTGGGTGGACACCCGGCTTCCAACATCTTTTTTCGGGAAAACCCATAAATATCAGATAGAGATGTGCACTTAACATTCTCAGCGATAGCACCTATGGCATGAGCGGCAGCAACCCTTGTATCCCAATTCTTACTATGAAGATACTGTGAAACCTAATTCGTCAACAAAGGTAAAAGTGTTTAGGCATACACAATAATATTAGGAGCATCCCAGTTATTAGATTAAGTAAAAAGCAACCAACCAGTGATCTTAAGAAGAGGCAGGTAGCAGGTTCAAAAGTAAATTTAAGTCCAAATGAAATTGAACGCACCCAAACTTAAAACCACTAGTGAGAAGCGAAGACAATTCAATTTTTAAGTTTCGATTGGCAGCTATTTCTAGAAGCAGAAACCACTAAACCTAGTTTCAAATCTCAAAAAAAAAATGCCACAAGTGATCGGGGGAACACCAACATTATTTAACAAGCAAGAGCTTGAAATACAACACAATAACCGAGATAACGAACTCATCCCAGCCTTCTACAAGCAATAAAATGAAGGGGAAAAAAAGACAAAAAATATTCCACTACCTAAAATCTACCTTTCTTAGCAGGAAATTCAAGTCCAGTGGATGTGATCTTGCAATTTCCCCAATCTGACGAGCAGCAGTAAATCGCGTCGTTTGAGTAGAACCAGCTGTTATTTTTGAATTAAGGAATCTTACTATTCACATATTTCTGCACACATACATGTATTAAACTTCACTACATATGCACTCCACCTAATGCTTTCATAACTACAAAGTAGACATTAACAAGAAGGCTAATAAACATTCATAAATTCAGGTCACGAGAGGATACTGTCCAATAGCGTGAGAAGACGATTCAACCGAGACGACTGCTGCTGAGCCATAACAATGCTTAACCGGCGGCACCTCAAGAAACAACAACAATACCAAGGCCGATCCAAAATCCTGTCTCATTCCAAAACACTCCAAATCCTTATAATTAAAATCAAATCACGCATCTAAATTTCGCGTCTCTAACTCTCTGAAATCACAAATCCACCGATTCGAAAACCACCAGACTCTTCGCACCACAGCGCTTCAACGATACACGAGAACGACGCCGACGACGACGGCGTATACGGCTTCTCGGCAATCCTCGATTTCTCTCTCTCTTAGCTGAGAGAGCAGTGATTATATGAAGGAAGGGAAGAGGAGGGATTGTGTGGTTCTGTGCATCTTCGCGTAGAGGATTATTTGCCTTTGTGTTCAGCGGTTGATATGGTCAAGACGAGGACGGACCAAACCCTAATTTTTGGTTCTTGGCGGTCGACCACCGTGTTAAGTACGATCGGCAAGGAGCGGAGTTGCCGATAATCCAATTGTGTGTTGACACATGTTTTTTATTATTAGGAAAATAAATTTCATTACTTTTAAACAATTACTGTTACTTGTTTGGAAAGCAAGTTTCTAGTATTTGTTTAATTACATTAAATTATAATTATTAATATAATCTGCCTTATTTATAAATGGTAAAATATAATAGTTGTATTCAAGAAACGAAAAAAATAAAATAATTCCATTCCAAATCTGAATAATAAAAATAAAAACATAACTGAATCACTTTTGAAGTAACATATGCTACTCACTAGAGGTAAACACTGCTAGAACATTTATGTTAATGAAGTTCTTCGCCAATGGAAATATTGGCTTCCGTCGCGATGAGGATGTTGATTTATTTCCTTTGCCTCCGTTAAAAAAAAACTTGAATAAACATTGTAAATTCAGTTACACAATATTTTCCCAAATGAGAACATGGACACAGTGCCTCCCAAGTGGGAACAAAGAGTTTTCGGCAAAGATACTAATAGGGGAAGGTTGCATTTATGGTAGATATTAGAAACATCATTTGGGCAGCGGTGTTACATTCTTATTCTAGTTAGCTGACAGTCCCTGAGCTAAGTAACTTACTTTACATCTATAAGGGTAATGACCTATATTGGTGCAGTCTTGAGATCAACACAAATGTAGTAGGAAAAGCTGATGTTCTTCAAACTAAATTCAAATCGGGCGGACAGGGAAACAGCAACTAAGAATCTTAATTTCCACACATGCAAAGGCTTGGTATATAGACACTGATCAGCACGGCTATTATAATGATTTACGACTTTCGAGACAGAACATTTAAGTGGGAGATAGAACCATACCATTAGAAAGTGTAGTCAAATTACAATATACTCTAGCGGGATCAAAATTGATACCCACACTTCTTCCTTTCAAGTGTCATCTAGATGCAAGTGACCAGAAGTTCATGAGGAAGGATGGCATGGCAGCAAACCAGCAGATAAAAGCCAAAGCAGTGGCAGTCTCAAATTGGGTGCAGTGATTATGAGAACAACAAATGTCAAGATAATTGTCGATAAGAACTGTAATCCCAACAGATGCATTGGTTGCCGCAAACTTGAGTGTACTAGTGATCTGCAAATAAACAACATATGGTTAGCCATGACACCTGAGATCGCGAATTTTTTATCTCCACAGAAATATCCAACGAAATCCTCAATGAAGCTGCTGACTAGCAATCTAGCATGCCTTGTGTTAAGATACTTTGAAATAAGAGCAGATTGAATGGTAAAAGTTCCAAATTGAGATGCTTTGGGGAGAACTTACAGAGACAAAATGGCAGGAATTTATAGTTTCTTTCTCTGTATTGTTTAACTTTTATCGAAATAACCATCAGCAATAAAGAGATAAATTAGGTTTTTATCCATTTGCCAACCCCCAACCTTTTGCGGCACAAAAATTCACAAAGGATTTTTTTTTAAAGTGAACCGTTTGATGGTCAAACAAATAAAACTGTTGCAAGTAACATCAGAGGTTATAGCATAATAGTCAAAATTTAAAGGATGACAAGGCTGCGTATTTAGTTTAGTAGTTGTGTATATCTTACCCCATCACCCATGGTGAACAAAGAAACGATTCCAGAGTTTTGCAAGCCACTAGAAGGGCATATACTGTATATCAACAATGACTAGGTAGAGGCTCCACAACCACAAGCTCTGTAGACCGACAGCAGCAACAACGTAGCTAAGAATAAACAACTTATGTCAGCAAACTCATACCAGTGAAAACGTAACAGTAAATGCTTAAACAAACAACCCAACTGTCATGATCACCACAGCCTAGCTACATATTAACTATCAAGGATTTTATAAAGTTTGGTGTTTCGAAGACCCAAACCTGCACCAAAAATACCCTAATTCATCCTAATCTGTCGAACGATAAAAGGTAAAAAACGCAGCTGATTCCCAATCCTACATATGTAGGAATCTCAAGCTAACTCAAGGATTAGTTTGTACTCATAATACATGATCATTTTCACCACCATCACTCCATTTCAAGCCAATGTTATCCCAAGGACAGCAATAATAATCTTAAAGGCTTAAATTGCGCATGCTATTTTCCACACAGTAAAACATGAATGCTTGCCCCTATGTCAATTGTCAACGCAACATAAATCTACACAATCAACATATATTTAAGTCAATTGTCATCGAAACATAATCTCCAGAATCCGCCAGCTTCCGGAAGTATAAACCGTAACTTTCCGGCGAAGGACGGAGATCGCCGATCGGAATGTGACGAGGGAGAAGAGAATAAAGGCGTTAGGTTGTGAGCTGAAGAGATGAGAAGAGGGAGATTGGAATCTCAGCCCTGTCTTTTTACCTTTAATTCATCAATTAGTAGACATTATTTATAAACTTACAAATAACATATGTAAAATGTCACAATCGAAAAATTAATAATAACAACTAATATAAATATAAATATTTAAATATTTAATATACATAATCAAAATATAATAACACATGAATTATTCATTAGTGTACATGACAACATAGATTGTTTCTTGGATTTGAAATGTTATTTTATTTCGCAACTGATTTATTTATGCATGTCGATGTTCATCAAAAAGATCAGAATCTCCAAACTCATTTAACAGTTCATGTGATAGGATATGAGTTTGTAGTTGACACATCATAATAAAGTTGTTGAACGTAAATATCACAAGTATGATATTGATTTGACGTATATCTTCTGATTGAATCATGCTCTTAAGAATGTTTCACCTCTTTTTCAAAACACCAAATGATCTTTCGACGGTGGTTCACAAAGATGAATGTCGATAATTAAACTTTTTATAAATTCATGTAGGTGGATGACCATGTGTAAATGTCGGCATATGATAATGAATTCTTTTGTCTATATACGGTGCCAAATATCCAAGTGTATTCGGATAACCAGAATACACCAAATAATATTTTCTTTTAAAAATTTTGGACTTATCAATCATGTAAATAACATGGAGTACATAATAACCATAAAAAATTTATATTAGAAGGTGAATGGTAGAAAACAATATTTTGATTGTGTAATTGAATCCGCTCAAACAGTTTGGTCGTGAATAGTTCCTTCTCATCCTATATGAGCATAAGTGAAAAGAGCAACAAGCCAAGACATTCCACGTTTTGTTTCCTTTACGACCTCAATATTGAATGTATTGATCGTCTCCTGAAACCGCATTTATGTGCGCGTCATCCATAACTCATAAGTCATATATCTTATTTTTCAATTTTCAAGTCATGATAAATTTTCATATATCCATATTAAATACTATAACTAAATAAAATTGATAAATTATTTTTAAATTTTACCATTTTGTTCATTCCAGTTGAGATCAATTTCAATTCAGCTCACAAGAACAGACCCCAAAACTCTACTCCCTATCATGACTTTCCATCCACAAAACAAAACGACGACGGCTCATCAGCATTATCCACCAAAAACGGCTTCGTCTCACTGGAAACGTCATCAAAACGACGTTGCTTCACTGCTTCGATATTCAATCATTTCTAGCTAAACATACACCAGGTTGGGATCTCTACACGGACTCTCGCTTCGGATCTCTCTGTCTTCTTCAACTCTCAATCCATCTCATCATATCATCTGCCCCCAAATTTTTAGGGTTCTAAAATTCAATTCCGCCACGAGCTTCTTCGTCCCGAGGCGACGTCGTTTACTGATTAATCGATCGTGCTTAGGCTCGAATTGGAAGTCGTCGCGTTTCGCAGATCCGTAACCTGACTGCTGCGAACATGTTTTGGAAGCTCACCGCTCTT
>JAWWMW010095564.1:0-11354 GCA_035048345.1 Echeveria elegans
TTAGAATGAGTCGAACACATCCAAACTGGATCCCTAGCTCTCTACTATCCAGCTGCGTCTTTCAGACAAAAACAATTCACATCACAAAATCAGAAATGCACATAAAAACACCAAACACATAATCATGAAGCATTCTTCGTATCCAAATCAACAACTAAACTGAACCCAAGTCCATGTTGCAATGAATTAAAAGACGGAATATAAGCCTTCTAGTTAAATTTCAGCAACAAAGAAATGCCAAAAGAGAGGAATAAAATGGAAGAGAGAAATTGAAGCAAGGCTTACACGAAGGCAACGGCTGAGAGTGAGAGGCGACGACGGAGAGTGAAAGGCAAAGGAGACGGGCGGATTTCGAACGGCCTGAGGGTTACAGGCGGACAGTGAGAGGCGACGGCGCAGTGCGACGAAGGTGAGGTCAATTGAGGGACGACGGCACGGGGTCAATTGTGGGTTACGACGGCGCAGGGGGGCGAAGGGTCAATTGGGTGAGGTGAGGTTGGGACTGAGGTGAGGTGAGGTGAGGTGAGAGGGAGGCGACGTGAGGCGTGACGTGAGGGGAGGAGACGCGTGAGGCGTGAGGAAGGTTGGACGGCGGTGAGGCTGGAAAATCGGTGATTTGCGACGAAGATGAGCAGGTTGGACGGCGGTGAGGCTGAAAATTGATGGACGGTGCGGAATCGGAGAGGGGAACGGTGAAGGCTGGAAAATCGGTGAGAGGGAAAGGATTAGGTCGGTGAGAGGGGAGATGGACGAATCTGTTAGCGGGGAGGGAGGCGACATGTGGGGAGGAAGGTTGGGCTGCAACTGGGCTGACGAATTAGCAACCATTAGGAATGAAATAATGGTGGGTAATTATATGAAGTTTAACTATCTAGTTAGACAAATAGTTAGATAATCTATTATAGAAGTAGATATTTGTTTGACTGGATTCTGGCATAACTCTTGATCATGGTTTTGGGCCTTTCGGGCTTGTGAAGTTTGTTCCCTTGGGCCTTCCCAAGCACATGTCTGTTTTTTTGATAAACTTTTATGTTTTCAATATGTTAGTTTTTTATTACTTTTATAAAATTAACTTATAATTTTTCCTTTTTCCTATTTTCGATTCTTTGATTTTTTTAGATGTTTTAGATTTTTTATTTATGGTATTTAGTTATTTTAATTAATTATTTATTTTTAATAAAATATTATTATTTTATTCAAAGTAAATGAAATCCGAATACGTTCCTTCAAATGTGGTTTCAGTTAACATATTATTCTTATTAGAGCAGTCCTTACCATGATTTTTTTTATCAAAAGAGATACATTACCACCGTAAAATTTTTGCATGATTTTTTTGATCAATGTATTTTTTTTTTTTGAAGAATTGAGATTTTAACTTGAGACTCTGACAATCAAAACATATTACGTGTAATATATCAAAACTTTTTTATCATTAATATCTATATATTTTGATGCTTATATCTTAAAAATAAAGAAATTTCAATTTTAAAAATTAGCATTCAACTTAAATTTTTTAAATTTACAAATAGACATCCATTTTAATGTATTTTGCTATATTTTGAATAATTTTATTTTTAAAATGATGATTTAGAGGAGAAAATGATGATATTTTTTGATCATGTGAATTATAGTTCATGAGAGATTAAACTGAAGAGAGATATGAATGATAGTTTTTTTAAAGAATGGTGAAGAATGTTTTAAGGTTGGTTTTTGATAATTTATGTATAAAAGGTGATTTTTCGATAATTACACCGAAATATTCACTCATCTATTCTTATAAAAGATTAGGAAACGGACCTAAAACCAAACCTAAAATTACATTGTTACTCCATTATCCACCATTAGTCTCAAATATGCCATTAAAATTAAAGATAATGGGTCCGGCCCGACCCATTAAATAAAATTTTGAAATTTAAAAATTGAAAATATTAAAAATTAACATTAAATATTGAAAATTGAAAATTGAAAATTGAAAATATTAAAAATTAACATTAAAAATAAAAAATATATTTAGAAAATAGAATTTTTTAGGTGAATCAAATAGAGATAAAAAAACATTTCTCGTCGGGATGATGAGAGCGCAACTAGTACCTTAATAATTTGACAATCTTATTGAATCTAGGCATGTGTGCATGATTATGAATGAATTGACAGTGCTTAGTTAACTAAGAAAACAACCGTATAATTACGTACACGTATATATAATCTATTCTTTTTAATCATTCTTTTCCATAATGACAACAAATTTAACGAAACAAGTTATCAAATGCCAATTGCTAGCTACGATCACAAAATAGAAGGAGCATAGTTACTGGTGCATATTATATATGAACCTGCTTCTCTTTTTTGAGCTATATGAATGTAAGAACACAAAACACATTACGTGGTCAGTTGGCCAGAGCATTAACAGATGCTAGCTGTAGTGCAATAATTCATACGATACAAAATTACTAATTATGGTATAAAACTTAGTTCACTGAACTTATATACATCTCACCATTATTCTTTGCATGCTCTTTAAATTCTTATTTATTTAACTGAAGTTGACTAGAACTTTAAAATCATTTTTACTGACAATATATCCACCAAACGATATTGTCCAACTAATATGCAGGTTTCGATAAGCTTTATTGCTATTTCAGTTTAGACAAGAAAGAAAACTAAGCATGTCACGAACAAGGAGAGATATACTGTATATAGTTTTTTTGATAGTGGGTACATAATGCGCATATATTTAATAACTTCATCAAAATATATCTATTCTAATGAACTCTTGTCCTCAAGGAGGTCCACCCAATTTTCGACGATTTCGCCTGAAGCATTAACGATTAGTTAAGCGCACACAAGACTCCCCGCATTAATCGCAAACTTCATACTAGCTGCTGAGTCACACGCCACGAGAGCGGAATAACACACATTCCACCTGCCAAGGGTGGATTTTGAACCCTTAACCTTGGGGTTTCAAGACAAGAAATTCTCCACTAGACCACCACCATATTGACCGATAAGCAGCTTATTTACCATATAACGTATATGAAGGATTTTGATATGTTGGCTAAAAGTGAATCAATGATCTAGATCAGAGTTATGGTTTTAAATATGTTAATTGACATTTTTACCCTTTCTTATCATTCAATAGTAAAAAAATTGTTTTTATAGATTAAAGGGTCATTCACCCTTACGATTTAAAACATCCATTTTTATTTGATGCATTGCCCACTGCGGTATACATTAAATAATTAAAGAAATCAAATGCTTGAGAATTTTCATGTTAAATCTCATTGCAATTTATATAATTATTTTTTCGAGCAAATCATCCATCAAGAAAAATTATGTGGTTCTAAAAATCAGTTCGGGTATAGTTCACGAGTTTTAAATGTGTTTTCCTTGAATTGGATTTGTAGACTTCATGTATTTCCATGTCCGAAAATTCATATTTTTACGCCGTACTAATGTTTAGGTAATGGATATGAATTTCTCAGATGTCAAAACACAAGTGCATAAATATATGATCAAATAATTCTGATCCCTCTCATATAATAATCTCATTACACAATGAAGTTGAAAAGAACTGAAGTGCAAGTGTTTTTTTTTGTTGATAATGAAGCATCCTAAATCTAGTTCAGCCCGATTTGAACACTTGACTCATCAACCATAATATATTACGTAATTTGGATCCTACAAATAAAGTAACTATTACTTTAATACTTTTGTTCTATATTGAATTATGTAACTATCAGTATTTTTTTTATTGAGCATCTGTTAATTGGTGCTTATATGGAGTGTTTTCCCTTTTTAAAATTTGTAAGATCATACTTCGCATGTGATATTTGACAAAATTATCATGAAGATAATAACAGAATATTACAATGGCACCATCTATAAATATATGACTAGCAAGAGGCTACACGTTTTATCTCATACAACCAATCCTCATTTTTTTCGTTTTCTCTCCCTTAAAACTAGCACCAAAACACCTTGATTCCCTTCCTCTCCTCCAATTTTTTTTACACCTTTATCTTTCCTTAATTCACCACTCTTAATCCACCCTCAACCCACCCCAACAATGAGCCTTGATGCTTCATATTTACTCATCTTAGTGATCACAGCAGTATTGTTCCTCTCGTCATCCTCCGTCGATATCCCTAAGCCAAGTGCACCAGCATTGTATGTCTTCGGTGACTCGTTGTTCGACAGTGGAAACAACAATTTTCTTCCAACTCTAGCTAGGGCAAACTACCCTCCTTACGGTGTTGATTTCGTCAAGGGTACTGCTACCGGAAGATTCTCTAACGGAAAAACCGTAGCTGATTTCATTGGTGAGCTAACTAGTAACTAGTCCATTATTTTATTTCATTTAATTACACAAATTGTAAAAGCATCACCCTGCATTCAACTTCGGATTCCGCATGTACCAGCATAAAAATGACCAAAATACCCTCACTTTGTTAACCAAGGGATGAGGGTAAAACAGTAACTTTGCCAAAAAAATATATTGCTCGTTTGTTTCTAGCATCATTCTTTTTGGATTTCGGTTGATGTTCTGCATGGATGTATATTGAATTAGTCACACTTTCCGGCACTATAATTCTTTTATTCATCGCTTAAAATAAATTTATGAGAGTTTAAAGAGAATGTCTCGACCTATACGATGTTTTTTTTTTGTGTAGCGGAATATTTAGGTTTGCCCTATGCGCCACCTTATCTGAGTATTAGAAGGAGATTTCATTTGGCCGGAATAAATTATGCTTCTGGATCATGTGGAATTCTACCGGAGACAGGAACCATCCTCGTAAGATCGACGACTTATCCAGCTAATTTAATTTACTGACCATTCTCGACTATGCACGTAACGTAACTGGCAATTTAAATTAGCTACAAACATTTATCAGCTGGCATCATATCGATCTATCGTGTATGCATTTAGTGCCCTGTCGTGTAAATTTCTATATATGTACATATTACTGTGTCATATAGAGTCAGCTTCAATTTACTATATTTGAATTGGTACATGTAAGTGTGATTCATTGTTGTGCGAAGCAGTAGTTGAACTGAAGCTTTCAAGTTTCTTAAATGTAGGGGAAATGTCTCAACCTCAATGAGCAAATTAGCTTCTTTCGATCTACCGTGAGAAGGAAGCTGTCCGGGCTATTGAACGGCACAGATGCACTTGCACATCATTTATCAAATTCCATATTCATAGTCTCGGTTGGGAGCAATGACTACATTAATAACTATCTTCAGCCGCAGTTGTACAACACTGCTAAACGTTACCCTCCGGAGCCATTCGCTCAACACTTGATCGAATTACTCAAGGAAAGACTAATGGTAATTCAGCGATAGCGCATATATGATTGCTAGTATCTTGTCACTGTTCGATATTAAAAAAATAATCTGAAACTGGGTGTGAGTTTTATTTGACAGAAACTGTACAGGGTTGGAGCAAGAAAAGTAGTCGTATTTGAACTTGGTCCTATCGGGTGCATTCCATCCATGACAAGGAAGCATAAGCACGACGGGCAATGCGTTGAGGAGTTCAATAAGCTAGTTAACTTCTTCAATGACCTACTTCCAGTAATGTTGCATAACTTAACAGCAACGCTCCCTGGATCGACGTTCATAGATGGCCTTGCTCATTGGATCGGATATGATGCAGTTACCCAACCAAAAAAATACGGTATGCGGAATAATAATTCATCTCTTCCATTTTCTGTTCAATTTGTAAGTTATTCACTGTTTGAAATTCTCATGTGCAGGATTGGTTGACAGCATTAACCCATGCTGCAAGACATGGTTCAATGGAACTTCAGGATGCATTCCTTTCACATCTCCGTGTCACAACATCGATCAACATTATTTTTGGGACGCATTTCATCTGACTCAGAGCGTATATTCGGTCATAGCAACTCGGTGTTTCAATGGGACAGATGTTTGTTTCCCAATGAATATAGAACAACTAGTAAGAGTTTGAAGATATATAAGATGAACAAAAATAGATGCACCATTATATCATCTGTTATCTTTTCTGTCTCCAAAATAAATTATATATGCAAAACTGAATTGGATTTAGTAGCCATACGGATTTATATGCCATGTTTACTCGGTCTTGAAGGCAGCGTGCTTATTCAATAGAGACAAGAGTCTCATTTGCTTTCCGAAAGTCATCTTTTTCTCAAACCAGAGGAGATGTTGACCACTAATTACTCACTCTTTGTACCTCTATGACAAAAAGAGGGACATTTCTCAACCTCCTTGAAAACAATGGAACAACACTAGTTTACTCAGAACAAAATATGTAACAACCATACTCTAACATTTACCAAAATTGTGCGACTTCAAAAGTCTGGTGTAATTAATTGATCAATATTAGCTGATCATGCTCTTGGTAGGCACGGCTATGCAGGTCGGTCTATTTTCTCCGGCCATGATCACAACTATCCTCTCCTATTGGTTTTGTTGCACGGAAAGAGCCACACCTGCTATTTGTTTTTCTAGATCCGAGGAGGGAAATTGTCGCTGCATTCGTCGTTTCAGATTCAAACAAGCCAGTAAAAGCAATGATATGGCAATTACTGCAAGTAGTAGAGCAGTACCTCCAAAGAAGTAGAAAACAGGGGATTTCAGCAACTGGCATCTGGCTGCTGCTGGAGTGGTGGCTTGAGGAACCATTTTCCCTGGTATATATATTTACCTCAAAATCTCAATTGAAGTTCTAAATGAGCTCCCTTTGATTGCTTAGGCTCCGTTTGCTTGCGATTTCACTTCTGTTTTTAAATTCTAATTTTTCATTTAGAAGAAATGATTTCTCTGTGTCTACACTCTGAAGTCGAGCTGATAAGTGTCCATGTCACATGTATTATTTGTTATCCTATTCCAACGTTGTGAAAATAAAATATTATTTAAGTGCATAGATGATGACTATAATTAACTATGAAGAGTCTTACAGCAGTCCAACACTCATGATGTGAATTGTGCTATACAAACAGAGAGATATGAAACGGAAACGGAAACGGAAAACAAATTTATAACAGACAAAAAAACCCTACAAATAAAATATTTTCCTCTTTGTACATCTGTTGGATGCTGTAGAGCATCCTTTGTTTCAATTCACATGAAAACCAAAAGCACTAGCTAAAATGTGGCTCATAGATTTGCTTAACCTGGCCGCCGCGTATCCCCAGGAATATTTCATGAGATTTCAACAGTGAGCTATTTTTTAGCCACAAACTAGAAACTTAAAGAAGTGCGTTTTGAACACCAAATAATCTTTTGCGACAAAAAAACATATATGTTTAAACATCATTTCTTTCCCTTTTTTTTTTTGTAGATAAAGTTTTTAAACATCATTTCATTTCCACATTTTTCACGTTAATGGAACACTTATCACTAGCTACAGTCATTGATCTCATTGCAATGGCTAATTAACTTTATGTTATCTTCATAATGTAAAGGGGTTGTTTGGAGTCAATGGTGATTATTGTTGTCATGGCTAATGATCTGCTTAATTAAGCCGGGACAATTCATCACGTCTAATTTAACCTAATAACTTTTCATAAGTTGTGATGCATTTTCATCATGTTTTGTTTAACTTGAGATTGTTTTCAATGGATGTAAAGTTAATTAGTACCTAGCTAGCAAAATCTTTATTTTGATTACTTTTTAACCATGCTCGTCTGTGATTAGTTCAGATAACATGACAGAAGTGTATTTTAGTGCGCCATTACCAAGAGAGATGAATTGTTTAAGATGATCTTTCGGAAAATTTTGCAGTAGTGGGTGTTTTAGCATAATTTTTCAGATTATAAAAACACCATATGTTTTGACTATGATACCGTAATAGTATCTGAATCACTGAATGTCTTTATTTTTGTCATCAAACGCAGGATCAACTAGTTAATCATCTATATCATCACAACCTTTGGTTGCGTACGTGCGGAAGTGCTTATCAAGCTAGTTCATATAACCATACAAAACTCTCAATCTATGCGTAGCAGACTAAGATGTCACACTAACAAAAATTGAACCTTTTCGTTTGGCCTAGGAGGACAGGTCAAGATGTTCCCCACTATTTGGTGAATTTATAACTAATTTGGGAAGATCAATTCTGAGGGGATTAAAATCAGCTGCTACTTTCACTATATATCACAACCAAAAGAAACTCAGGGGATTAAACAATAGAAATATATTGTGCTTAAAACCAACACTAAGGGTCTGTTCTTTTGACATGAACTGAAACTGAACTGAACAGAAAATTTAAAATTAATTAATTACATTTGCATATTATTATTAATTTTAAAAAATAGTTTTGACAAATAGTGAATGCGTTTTAAGTTTGTCTCATAGTTTCAAGCCTTATTATACTTTTAAAATAATTTTAAAAATAATGAATGTTTATCTAGTGAACTGAATATAAATTAAATTAATGTCAAAAGAACATACAGGCTTCTTCAGTTGTTGGTTTAAATTTGATTTTGGGTATAGTCCACTGTTTCCAAATCTTATCACAATCTATGCCCTAAGTTTGATATGGTGTGGTTAGTGTTTGTCCGTGTTTTTGCCCACTTATATGCAAAGCCTTAGGCCTATTGTAATCTCTAAGTTTGCGGTCCGTAATGAGTATGATCTGTCCCATGTGCACTTGAAAACGCTGGCAGCTAGTCTCATTAAGAAGACTAGCGCTTACTTTTGTAGCACATATTGTTGTTAGTATTTCTGAAGGCCTCCTATACGTTCATCATTAATTCTTATTCTGGATGATTAGGTTTGATAGTCTCTAGTCTTCTTGTCGGATGAACTTGTTCTTAATTAGTTTGGACCTTAACTTTTCATAGTTACTCAAACATGTTACAAAAGCATCACCAAAATGTTAATTTGGTTTTACAACATCTTGCATTTGCAGAAACTAACTGCTGGCAAAATAATCCATTTAGGTAAACAGATTAGTAAAATTCATCAAGTATAAGTGGATTAATGAAATCCATTTATGTGTAAATGGATTAATGAAATTAGTTGGACTAAATGGATATAACCAATCATTTCAGGCATTTTGTGCTAATCCATTGGATTAAATGAATTGGACCATTTAATCCGTTTACACTAATTAAATGGTTTAAATAGATTGAACTATTTAATTCACAATCCATTTAAAATTCATCCTAATCCATCCAATACATTCATTTTGTCACCTCTAACTCTAACTGTACTCAGGACTTTGTTTCAAGTTAATTAATTATTTATTTGAATGTACTAGTTAACAACTCATGCAGAATATTTTTGGTTATATTTTACTTCAGGAAGTTTGGTCTGTTTTTGTGTTTCTTTCATTTTTGAATCACAGATTATTAAAGTTTGGCAAGCTCTTCTTATTTTATGTATGGTGCTTCAACATCTAAATGACATACTGTTTCCTGTGCTCAGCTCATGATGTTGTGCTGCTAGGGTGTGAAGGGGACCAAAGCTCCTATGTTTTCACTTCCACATCTATCGGCAAACTCAGTTTTTTCATACCCGTCTGGCTGTCTAATTCCCAAACCACATGGGTCAACTTGCTCATGCTCTGAACTTCTAGAAAAGGTGTGCCTTTTGGTCTCATTCCATTTTCAATAATGTTGCTTTTGTCGTGTGCTTTAGCTTATGCTACTTGTTAATCTTGTTTCAAATAATTAGTCTAGTTTGGTTTACAGAATTTTATATGGTGGTGATTGTTGTTATCCAGTAGTTTCATAATATAATGGTATTATGCTCCAGTTCCATTAAATAACTTTGAGATTCTTCCCACCTAACCTAACAGTTGATTAAGGATCATGATGCATTTCATTTAACTAATCCAACTAGGTTATTACTTCGTTTGTTTGTTTTTTAGTTTGTTTGGTAGATATTAAATGGCTTCTTGTTCCTTTCGGTTAGTGGTTATCTTTTGATTGAGCGGAAAGTGAGGCCCTTTAAATACGCGCTTGCGTGAATAGTGCTCCGCTCGTATGCTTGTAGTAGTTTGAGTAAGCGATAATTTTATCTATTTTTTTTTTTAAAGGGGATCAATGAGTTTCACTTCTACCTCATTATGTCATAAGTGGGGTTTGAACCCTTAACCTTTGAGTTTCAAGACAAATTTCTTACCGCTAGATTGAAGATGGTAAGCAAATATTTTATTTGTATCACACATTAAATCCTAATGGAAATAGAGTATCTTAACTGGAGAAACATAGTTCGATTGGTAGGTCATTGAACGAAACATCTACTAGAACAGCAATCTGTGTTCGGTTGTAACTCTTTTTAGCATATTGTACGATTAATTGCATGCAGCAAATACATTCTTCCTGCGATGCGACTCAATTTCCATCCAATTGGACATCATAATATGCATTCAAATTATCTTTGTGTCAACAAAACTTGCATTCAAAGTAACATCTCACTGCCGCATCTATTGCCGGGTATTCCGTTTTTCCATAGTGGAGTCATGGACGGATAGAAATAAATGGATACTTAACAGCCTTTTTTCATTCATTGAGACAACAACATGGTGCTGTGATCAAATTTTGTAACATTGGTAATCCAATTGTCTCCTGTCTGTCAATTTCCTGAAATATCACATCTGCGAAATATCTTTGTCAACTATGCATATGTACTCATGAGAGCTACACTAAATCTATATATATAATAGTTTATCATCCACCACCACACATTTACAAATCACTTTTTTTCATTCCCAATGATCCTTTTTTGGTCGCTAAAAGGTGCTCCACATCTATATATATATAAAAGAATTCAATCCAGCACCATACATATAGCAACGAAAAAACTATTAATTCGTTGCTAAAAATAGTTGGAGAATAAGATAAAAAAAATAAGACAAAAAATTTAAAATTCTAAAATTCTAAAAAAAATCATAGGTATAAATTTAAATTTTAAAATTGTGCAAAATACATTGGTAAATTTGAGGGTATCGAATGAAGTCATCAGAATAAAAATATCCTAAAAAGTAAAAAAATAAAACTAAGACAGTAAACGTTGGGAACAATATGAAGAATTGAACAGAGATATAAATAAAAAACGTATATTCATGTCACAGTCCCGTCGGCAGTTCTGTATTAGTCAGTAAGGGGCCATCAATCTGCTCCTCAAGTCACTAAATATTTGATGATGTATGCTGCATGCTTAAGTTACTGCGCGCAAAGATATTGATTGTACTTTGTGATAGTTCATTCAGTTTCATTAGACATTAGTGTAATTCGGCAGTTCGACAATAATATGTACTTCCTCCGTTCTGAAATGTTCTTCCTATTTGGGTTGATGACACGGTAATTAAGGAATAATGAGAGTGTGAGAGTAAAAATAAAATAAAAGTAAGTAAGAGA
>JAWWMW010095585.1:0-11354 GCA_035048345.1 Echeveria elegans
AAAGACATAATTTATTTATAAAAAGTGATACTCAATGGTTTGATTTTGCTTGTTTGGTTTATGAAGTTTTGAATTTTATTGAATTTATTTGATATTTCTTTTGATTTTTTTAAATCTGATATTTGGTTGAAGGTGGTGATAACAAAAAATTTGACGAACTTCGGGTGTTTAAATCAAAACTTTTGTACTAGGGGTGTTTAAGTCCAAATTCGACGTATAGAGGGTGTTTAAAACTAATTTTCTCTTGGATTTATTGTTACCAACAATTATTTTACAGTCAAATAAAATTAAGTAGTTTTGACAAAGGATTTAGAGATGGTTTAATAGTTAAAACATCAAATCTACGTAATTTCATTTGACTGTAAATGGTTGTAAGCTACGGTCCAGATCAACTCAACACCCAATTTCGGATGAATTGTTTGCATGAAATGTGCCTCCTTAAGTAAATTGATAAAAAAGAGAGAAGGTTTGGTAATCACTGGTAAGCTTTAAAAGAGAGAATATGAGTTAAACGTTCAAAAATTTATAAAGAATATAAAATAGAAGAAATAAATGATTCTTGTATTTTGTTGCTTTTGCAAGTTGCAAGTACAATTTCTGTTGTACTCCTGATTTTACGACTTGTTGTTGTAAAATTTGCGTTGACGTCTTGGCCAGGGGTCTTGCTGACTTGTTCTCACTTTGACGTTGAAGAATTTGACTTTTGTGTTGGCTCTAGTGAAGGTCTTTGTGACTTGATTTCACTTGGACGCCAAAGAGGATTGATGAAGAACTTCTGACTGCTTTTCTTCTGACAGACGGTGCTGGATTTGGGCATTTGTTGGAATCTGCAGGAAAGTGGAAAGTGTGGCGCATAACTTTCTTCTCTCTTCTTGGAATCTTCAGGCTTTTTAGAATGAATGAAAATGAGGTTGAAGCTCTCTATTTATAGGGAACTTACAGGGGTTGCTACTGGACTTCTTTATGAGCTTGTGCTAGTTGGCTCAAAGCTCCTTTCTTTGACTCAAATTTTTTTAATTCATCGGGCTGACCCAAATTTTATTTAAATTAATTAAATAAAATTAAAATTTTGTATTAATTCAAAATAATTAATTTAAACTTATTTTTTCGACATATAATTAAAATTTTAATGCCTATAATGAGATGAGATGGGATGTGGCTGGCAGCACTATCTAATATCTATACCGATAGTCGATAGATAACATTATCTACTGGAATCACAACTCACATGCTTATCCCCCTCGTTTGTTGTTTACAATGAAGTGAAACACACGCATCTCAACAAGTCACGAGCTGTGAATTTGTAGCTCTTAGCCATGAGCTGACTAGCCGCTCGTTTGGTACCACCGACAGTGGGCAAATACAACGCCACCCCTCCAACAATCATCCCACCTTTCTGGATCGGAATCTACTGCCTGGGTCATCTTTTATCCATGCTTTTATTGTCCATGAAAGTAAACTCAGTCTGAGAACATGCGAGTGTTTGTGACAATCAAAAATTATTTGGAGTTAATAATTGCCAAAATATACTCTTGTGTGTTTCATCTTTTGAAATGTACCTGTGACCGACATGAATGCACTATTCTTATTTAGAACATTCGTGTCCTGCTAATTACATCCAGCAGATGCAAATATGTGTCTTTAATTAATGAAGCATGCAATTATACAAATAGTAATATGTCTTCATTAAATGACATGCTCGTTTACGTACGTCGATCCATTCGTATATAATATATATAATAAGAACGCAAACCGAGGTCCACCGCACACCAAATTATGATGATGAATGTGAATAGTGATCTATATAATGTTATTTTATTAAACTATTTTCTAAAGAAAAAAAGTATTGGCGACTGATCTGAAAAGAGTTATGCCAATTGAAATGTTCACAGTCATGCATAGGAAACTTAACACCAAATGTAAGGCACCTTTAACATTTTTTTTAAAAGTATATTCCTTTATCGTCAAGGACGGAACAACATCAAATTCAAATATAGATGCCTTCAGGCGATTCGAACTTGCCTCTTGGTAGTGTGACCGATAGACAACTTTCCATTCTGCAAGACACGTTTACCATTGTTCTAAAATACTTGGTTTGTTCCATATTCAATATTATAAAACTAATTTTTTAAATATAATATTTTTTTACTCTCACATTTACTTTCTCTCAAATTTACTTATTCACATTCATTCTATTCCCTCAAAGAAAATATAATAAATTTGTACACTTAAAAAAATAATTAGGGCCCAATTTTGAAGGATAAGTCCTCAAACCCTATAAAAACACAGCCATCCTTGGGGAGTTCTAGGATTATATATTTTTCACACAAGAAAGAGTGAGAAGGAGGCAGCCGACGCAGGTCTAATTTTGTCATCGATTGGAGGTCCAATTCTTCTCCGATCGAGGTGAAATTTTAGGAGTTTAAGGACTCGTGAAGCTTCAATTAGAACGGTGAAAATCAAATTCAAACGGATAGATCTTGATTTATGAGCTTCGTATCAGACTGCTATTTTTGGTGATCTTCCGCATCTTTGTACCTCTATTTTGAATCTAGTGCTTTCATAGTTTTGTTAAGGGCAAGATATCATTGTGGTGTTGTTGTATTGTGTATTTGTACTCTCAATTTGGTGCTAGTGGAGTTGGTCAGACCGAAGGGTCTCGTGGTTTTTTACTCTTTTACATTGAAATGGTTTTCCACGTTAAAATCTTGTGTCTCTCATCATTTACTTTTGTGTTTGGATCATCTTGTCGGTTGGTGTTGTTCTTCGAAATATTTATCTGCTACTCCTCACATATTCTTTCAAGAGGAAAAGGTGTTGATCATGGGCACAACACTTATTTGTGTTCTTTCCTTTTCAACAAGTGGTTCTTTTCACATGCATTTCTCTCTAGGATCTATCTTATGGTGAGGTTTTTATTTTCTCTAAGTTTTGTACTTATGAGAGTTTTCTATTTCTTGTTATTTTGTGTTTATTTGGTGTTTATGTCCCACCGACAAACTTCTCAGAGGTTCAGGGTTCAAACCCTGTCTCCACCATATTTACCTAATGAATTTTGTCTTCATTTAGGTGTCTTTCATTTCTCCCGCATCTACGTGGAGGTTGTCTATTCTGCCCATCGCCGGCGTGGCAGTTGTGTATTACATGAAGTTGCTTGCGTAATGGAGTTGGAGTTCTTGTCGAGTCATTGAGATCATTGGTGGAGATGCTGTTGAAGCCTAAGCGTTAATAGATAATTATGTACTTTGAACTAGCTAGATATGCTACAAGAATGTTCTTGTACTATTTGTAACCACCCATCGAAAAAAAAGGATTATGTTTAGACATACATTTAATTGTTTGTGGTATTGTTGGGTATTGATGTCATGTGTGACCTGTGCTGGAATAGGATTATAGGTACTAGATATTTTTATATCTTATACGATTCATTGTACTCGTGTATCCCACTATCAGAAAAAAAAATTAAAAGTAATGGATGTGACATCATACATACTATTATTATTTTTGAAGAAAGTAGTTTCTTAATCATTTTAAGATAAGGTTTTTTTACAATTTAAGTAAAATCAGTGAATTTATCTTTTGTCAACTTTATAATACATCTGCGAAACGGATGTAGAATAATCAAAATTATACTTTTCGGGATGAAACCCACCGGTCAACTTGAATAAAAAGAAATTGAGGAACTCTGTATCTATGCAATAAAAGAAAACATTAAATTGATGGTGATCCGAATTGGAGTACAAACGATAATGAACAGAGAGCGGAATGGAGTCCACGTGCATACCCAGACAAAATCAAAATGTTTTTTACTTCAGTGATTTCCCTTCGCCCATCACTACGACTACATACATACACAAGATACGTACAACAACACTCACCGACATCATCAACAACATCTCATCTTCTTCAATGATCCTCTCTCCTATAAAAAATTTATCTTCACTCTTCCTCATTGATCGCATCAGTTATTACAATGGCGACCGCGGCGGAGGTTGTTGCATCATCGATCATCAGCAGCTGTTGTAAGACAGGTCCAGGCTACGCCACTCCTTTAGATGCCATGTCTGGCCCTACAGAGACTCTCATTTATGTCACCTGCGTCTATTCTGGTAGCCTATTCCAAATTTTCTTTGTTTAATTAAACATGTTTGATTTTGAATCTGGTTGTGTTTGTGTTTAATGGTCCTTTTAAACAATACTTATTGTTTAAGGTTTTAATTGCTCATCGTTGTGTTTTGGTTGTTTCTGGTATCATTCTCTTTCATAATTCAATATTAAATAATTATTTAACAAATTATGAATTCCAAAAGTCTAGTTGATATGGATCTGATGCATGCAACCTCTTCAATCTACTTTAAATCTTTGGAGACTGAGTTATTCAGTTTTTTTTTTTTTTTAGTATGAATCAATATCGCATTGTTGTGCTCTCAACCTCACCTCCTGATTTGTGAATCCATATGTAATTTGACCCTGAGATTTGAGTGGCTAGAAGAGTCTCATACTCGTTAAGGTCTGTTCTTTTACACAGACGAGAACGATTAGTGGTGACTTGATAATCACACTGGTTAGTTTTGGTGGCTCTTTCAACCTAATGTTTGTAACACATTGATGTTTAAAAGTTTGTTTGTTTCGTGATGGATGTGTTGAATGTTCTGCTGATGAGATTTGATGACAAGACTTACGGTATTATTTTGAAGTATCTGTTTTAAATAAGGGTTTTGTTAGGAACTGGGAGGGAGATCTGGCCACAGTGGATGTGGATCCCAACTCGCCTACCTATTCGAAAGTTATCCATAGGTTACCCGTGCCTCATGTTGGCGATGAGCTCCATCATACTGGCTGGAACTCTTGCAGTTCTTGTTACACTGATCCCTCTGCATCTAGGCGCTTCCTCATCATGCCTTCTTTGATGTAAGATATTGCTAGTACTTTTCGTACACTTTTTTTTTTTTTTTGAGACAATGGTTGAGAGGAGTGGTTCAAAAGTGGAGATTGATGGATGATTGTATCTGCAGCTCTGGCCGCATTTATGTGGTTGATACCAGGGATGCAAAGGCTCCTAAACTGCATAAGGCTGTAGAGGCTGATGAGATCTATCAGAAGACCGGACTGGCATTTCCTCACACATCCCATTGCCTTGCATCGGGCGATCTCTTGATCTCATGCCTTGGTGATAAAGACGGCAAAGCTGAAGGAAACGGATTCCTCCTCCTTGATGAAAATTTCAATGTCAAGGGACGGTAAGATTACTTCTCTCTTTTTTTTTTTGGTACTCTCGACCACTCCCACATGAAATTCCTAGTGAAAATAAAGCAGAATACTTCTGTTTTAAAATGCATGATTGGATTCGTCAGTTGTTTGACGAGAGTTGAGATGTGGTATGTTATTAGGTGGGAAAAGCCAGGACACAGTCCTAACTTTGGGTATGATTTTTGGTACCAGCCTCGCCATAAAGTGATGATCAGCTCATCGTGGGGTGCCCCTGCAGCTTTTACTAAAGGGTTTAACCTTCAGCATGTCTCGGATGGGCTATATGGTAGGCACCTGCACGTCTACAGCTGGCCTGATGGTGAAAAGAAACAGACTTTGGATCTTGGCACTACTGGTCTTTTACCCCTTGAGGTGAGGATCATACCCCATAAGATGTCATATCCTTTTGAAAATACTTGAACCTAACCGTATAAAACTCTATTTTTGTCCACAGATAAGATTTCTGCATGACCCTTCAAAAGACACGGGTTATGTTGGTTGTGCCTTGACCAGTAACATGGTCCGATTTTTCAAAACTGACGACGGTTCATGGAGCCATGAGGTAGGTCTCTTCGAGTTTTTACATGTAAATCCACCATTCCATAAAACTAGTATCGACTCTTGATGATGTTTTCCTGAATAATTTTGCAGATTGCGATTTCGGTTAAACCTTTAAAAGTGCAAAACTGGATATTACCAGAAATGCCGGGGCTGATCACTGATTTCCTTATTTCTCTTGATGACCGCTTCCTTTACTTTGTCAACTGGCTTCATGGAGATGTCAGACAGTATAACATCCAAGACCCAAAAAATCCTGTCCTAACAGGCCAAGTATGGGTTGGCGGACTCATTCAAAAAGGAAGTCCTGTAGTAGCCGAAAAAGAGGACGGCAATACCTTCCAATATGAAGTTCCACAGATCCAGGTACCTTTTACGTATTGACTTTTTCTACCCTTCGATGATTTGCATTCAAGAAATTATGCGGGGGCATAAAAGACTTTCTTTGCTTGTTTTCACTTTAAAATATTTTTCATGTAGAAATACATGAGCTGACAGGGTTTTGTGGTATGCAGGGCAAGAAATTGAGAGGAGGGCCACAAATGATACAACTGAGTTTGGATGGAAAGCGTCTATATGTCACAAACTCGCTTTACAGCACTTGGGATAAGCAATTCTACCCCAAGTTATTGGTGGAAGGTTCACATATGTTGCAGATTGATGTGGACAGTGAGAAGGGTGGACTCGCACTAAATCCCAACTTCTTTGTTGACTTCGGAACTGAACCTGATGGTCCTTCTCTAGCTCATGAGATGAGATATCCTGGCGGAGATTGCACATCTGACATATGGGTGTGAACTCGGCTCTCCAATGTATCAACCGAATAAGAAGTTAGCCTTCGTGTTGTTTTATTGCTCTCGTAAGGCTTGCTACTAGTTCAAGATTTCTAGTTACATAAATCGTCACTGTAATTCAATGTCAATTTATCGCAACATCTGTTCCTTCTGCTGTACCATGTACCATTTTTCTTAGTAATTAAAAACAAAATGTGCGTTAGAATTGGATTCTATCATTTTGTGCAAAAAAGCTTCCATTTTACGCCAAAGACACCTTTTACGTAAACTCGGATGCACTGCTCTCTAATTTGGTGTACATGCGGATCACCTTTGCATGATTGCATCGGTAGATGCAAATGGTGTATGCAAACGATTGACACATTTGCATGTGATTTTTCACATGTTTCAATAATGACGTGATTTAATATTTTCTGTTGATACACTTACGGTTGCAAATGGTGATCCACATATGCATCATATTAGGATGCACTCATATAAACCTTTACATAAAAATTATACAAAAGCTTTCAATTTACTTTATATATTATTATATCGATGCAAATGGTGTATGCAACACATTTGCATGTGCAAATCACATGTTTCAATAATGACGTGATTTAATATTTTTTGTTGATACACTTACATTTACGGTTACAAATAGTGATCCACATATGCATCAAATTAGGATGATGCACTCATATAAACCTTTACATAAAAATTATACAAAAGCTTTCAATTTACTTTATCTATTATTATATCGATGTATAACATCATTTTACTACACATGCACTGTTTTACTATCATATTAAATGATGTGATCTACGTACATTTGATCAATTAATTATTTATGTTTGCTCTAAACTAATTACATGTTTATTTGCTTGATTTTTTTATTTTTTGATGACATGATACAGTCATAATTAATATTTAATTTATTCAAAGTGGACACAAAACTATAATGTAACAAAAATATTTTCTTCGCCATATAAGTATCATGTTATTTTTACAAAACAAACTCATAGTTTCTCCCTTTTACCTTGTGTTTCCTCACCCAAGATTTTGGAGAAGGGAAAAAAACATTTCGTCCACACTAGTTACTACTGCTATCGTGATTATTGTCCTTAGTTATTTTTGTCTTTACCAGAAGGCAGAAGCTACCCACCAAATAAATTTTATTTTGGTTGTAAAATGTTGGGTGTTGTGTGTATATGTGTTTTCTTTATTATTATTTTAGATTTTTATGTACTAAATTATTAATCCAGTACATGTTTCATTTCTTTCCATTACTTATCATCAAGAACAACCTCGCAGCTCACTCCACTTGACATTGGTAAGAGTAACTATATTCCATGAACCGTTGACACTAAGAACCATCTAAAGGCAAAATGCCTCCTCGAAACGCGCGATGAAAACAACAATTCGTCTGATAGTGACAATGCAGTATCGTTTATATTTATTCAAGGACACATCGATGAAAGCTTGAAAATCGACATCTCACAGTGGATAGTCCTTATGAGTTATGGAAAGTCTTAAAAACCAATGTGATCATCATAACTCCCTAGGTATCGTGGTGCATGGAATAAATTATAGTTCTGAGACTCTAAAATAGTTAGCAAAAATTACTTCAAAATCTATCACATCACTGCGTACTTGATGTACTATGGAGTTATATTAGCTGATGAAGACATGATTGAGAAAACTCCCTTTACATTTCTTGCAACATATGTCACTATGCAACAACAATATCTTAATGGAGAGTACATATATTACTCTAAGCTGGAAATTGATCTCATACGAGTGAATGCGCATCATTGTACGCGTCAAACTTGAATTTATAGTACCTACTAGACACTTAGAAAGCGGTAAGAAGAGTCGAACTCAAAGGAGAGTAAACAATTTAGAGTTCTACTAAACTAATACTAAAAGGAGGTTTTAAAAGAGTTTGTTTTCGAGTTCGAAAGTAAATAACAAAGGTTTACCAATTTAGAGAAAATCAGTACAGGGAATTGTTCATTGTTCATGCAACTAGTAATCATCGACAAACATATGAAACACAAGTGAATTAAAACAGCTGTTCTCGCTAAAGACACAACCTACATACACCCGCTAGAGTAATACGCTACCTGTTCTAATCAGATAATCCCGCTAAGGACTTACCCAATTTATCAGTTGAGTCTACTATTACACTAAGTTCTCAAGTAAATATAACACTCACATAGTCAAAATACAATAATAATTCCACTGTTAGGCTTAGTCACTATCATGCAATTCCTACGTATCACACAATAACGTCAATTGAGTTTCATGTCTAGGCTACGCATAATAAATAATTAAAGCATGCATTGAAGCGCAAGAACATGAATAATTCTATATGCATATATATTAAGCACAAGTCTCATACTATAATGTCGAATCACAACTCCCCAAACTGAAGAGGTATTTAGCTACTGAGAGACATTGTAATTAAATAAGAAAATTGAGTTAATGAGAACAAAGAAGTATGATGGAATAAAGAACGGAAGTCGTCAGCGTCATCTGATACTCCTCGGCCTTCACACCTCCCAAAATCAGCCTCTTTCCTCCCAACTCAACCTCCAAAAAGTCTCCCAAACCCTAATGCAAGGCTTGGTATCTATAGGAAAAGAGCAGCTCAAAACTTGGAAAACTGCAGAAATTGGAAATTGCGTGTGATGACGTCATTCGGTACGGTACACGGAGTCTTAAGAATTTTGGTACGCTGAGTCTTAAGTATTTCTGATAATTCAGTTGACTCCGGGTAGGTAATTCAATCACCTCCACGTGATCCCTTGGACTCTCTCTTCTGCAGACTGTATTGAATTTTAACTTCTAGCTCGGTTTCGAACCTCTTACGCTTCGAATCTGAATGTGGTGTGAGCACGATATTTGTATCTCTTTGAGTCAACTTTTCAACGTTATATAGATCGTTTACATCGAATAGATAATGAACTTACTGCAAGTTCATAAAGCAGTAAAGGTCAAATCTGCCATTTTGGTGGAACACTCCATAAAATGGCCTTTTTAATCCAATTTCTTCCCAAGCGCTCTAGATACATCTACAATAAAAGTAACTATTCGTATAAAAAATGTAAATAAATCATGGGAATAAACGACTCGATAGATTGTATAAATGCGCTTCATCAAACCACCTCACACTTATTCTTGTTTGTCTCGAACAAGTATAAGACTAAGACACACACACTTACTCGAATTGATCATGCCACCATTTCTATACTAATACAAATCCGCCCTAATCAATTCTTCAATGCATACGAGTACTCAATATCGAACAATACTTAATAAACAAATAAAGTGGTGTAGGAATATCGTATACTTGGCAAACAAATATCCGTTGGATATTTGATCCCGGGGATTGACGCAAACACATGGGAATGTGAAAGAACCGAATAGTATTTCAAGGAGAATTCAATGCTGCTCTTCGTCCAAAGAGTCAAAACCATGCAACCCTTCCATTCTTTACACAGTTTTACATGTTTATCTATTTTTAGTTCTATCCTTTGTCCTATATAAAGGAACACATGTACTCGTTACAAGGGAGTCAAGTGAAGTTATCAATCAAGTTACCTTTGTTTCAGATTTCTTATCTGTGTTTTATCCTCTTCTAATTTCAGTTAGTTTGCATCACCTTCGGGTGTTTATCCTTTCTTTTTCTCGCTTCCGCTACGTCAAGTTCCTTCTATGCGCTGCTACTCTGCCATAACTCCTGAACTGAAGACTACTTTTGATAAAGTTGTTTCCTCACACAAAGTGATTCTTTTTATGAAGGGGACTAAGGATTTTCCAGAGTGTGGGTTTTCAAACACAGTGGTGCAAATCCTCAAGTCCTTAAATGTTCCATTTGAAACTGTGAACATACTTGAAAATGAGGCAATACGTCAAGGATTGAAACATTACTCCAACTGGCCAACTTTTCCGCAGCTTTACATTGATGGGGAGTTCTACGGAGGATGTGACATAACTGTTGGTAAGTTTGTGGTCTAAATTCTTCTCATTCGTTAGGTTATTTCTTTCTTTTCTAACTTGACTTAGCTATGAAATGTTGGGTTTTACCCTTTACATTTGTATTTTCATATGCATACAAGAGTGGCGAGCTGCAAGAAGCTCTGGAGAAAGCAATGTGCTCTTGAAATCTACATCTTTGCTATAATGATAAATTCACATTGCCTCATTTGTTTTATAGTTGAAGGTTTGCAGTGTCTAAAATATTATGATTGCCACCATAACTATATTGATTGGTATTCTGCTAAGAGTATGCAGATATTCAGATACCCATACACGTTCATAAGTTCATCTGTCCTGGAATCTGATGGGGCGATGTGTATGCATGTATGTTTGTCACTATAACCTTCCACTAGATAATTCTCAAGTTTGAGTAATCTTGAAGTTAGACTGTTATATTTTTCAGTAAACTAACTAAATTTTTTATTAGTTACTAGCATACCGCCCGTCGTCCCGACGGGGATGCGTCGTTCCGAATGTGCAATCGAACAGGTCAAATAAGGGTGGGACTCGATTGATCAATTTTTGAGCTCGTATGGTCAGTGTAATTTAAATTTTTTAATTTTTAATGGGTCGGATTGGGCCCTTGTGTTATGTGGAAATTTAAACGGACCCTGTGATCTGTGTAAATTTAATTTTTTAATGGGCCGGGCTTGACCCGTGTGTTTCTCTAAAAATTTAAACGGGTCCGTGTGTTCTGTGTAAATATAAAATTTTAATTTTTAATGGACC
>JAWWMW010095596.1:0-11353 GCA_035048345.1 Echeveria elegans
TTGCGCATCTTGTCCCACTTGATAAGGACTTCTCGTCCCTTTGGCCCTTCACGCACTCCTTGTAGTGCTTCCGGATGGCATTGTATTAGTTGGCCCTGGAGTATCTTCTCAAGGTCTTGCCTTGGTTGTTTTGGTGGTCCTCTGGCGGACTTTGGAATGTGCTGGACCGATTGAGCTTGAGAATGCTTGGGTACTTTGTCCAGAGTGTGTCCTTGATGGTTGTTTGGTCTTGCCTTCTTCTTTTTACGAGCTTGGGATTGATTCTCCTTTATGATGGAGTTAATAGCGACCTTTGTCGCGGTGTGCGATGGGTTGCCCTCCAGCCTGACTCTTTTCCCATTGAGCGTAAACTCCATCGTATGTTTCTCCCAGTTGACCATCGTGTCTCCAAGGGTCTTTAGCCACTTCATTCCGAGGATGATATCGGTGCCTCCCAATGGGAGTTGTAAGAAATCAGCGTTGATGACGCTTTTGCCCAGCTTCACATTAAGTCTTGGGCATAAACCTCGACTTTTTTGAATATGTCCGGTGCCAAGGGTCACCTTGAATTCGCCCTTATCGATGACTCGTAATTCTCCTTTGCGGATTAGTTTTGGCGAGATGAAGTTGTGAGTCGCACCACTGTCAATGAGCACGGTTACTGGTTTCCCCTTGACTCGGCCTTTCAGTTTCATTGCGTCCGCTGTTGTGAACAGCGCAACGCTGTTGAGGGCGACTTGTTCCTCTTTGTCGCACTCATCTCCTTGGACTTCCATCACTCGGACTGCTTGCTTTGTGCATGTATGTCCGGGTGTCCAGGGTTGAAAGCAGCGATAGCAAGCAGTCTCCTTTGCCTTATTAGGCACGGGTCGATGCTCGGGAGGTGCTTGTCGAGGCTCTTGAGGCGGGGGTCGATGCTCGTAAGGCCTTGGCCTTGGGTACTCCTCTTGGAAGTGAGGCCTTTGGTTGCCTCCGAAGTGTGAGTTTTGTGGGTGTGGGTGGAACTGGCTGTCCGGTCTGAATCCTCGGTGGCTTGTGTGTCTACTGTCATTGCTCTCTCGCCCTTCCACTAGTTGGGCTAGGTGCATTGCATGATGGAGGTCATAAGGTTGCTGAATTTTTACAGCATCCCGGATTTCTTTCTTAAGGCCTCTTAAGAAGTTGGCCAAAAGTGCGTGCGGGGGAACATTATCGATTGCCCCAGCAAGTTCTTCAAACTTTTCTCGATACTCCATCACTGACTTATCTTGGGTAATTGAAAAGAAATGTTCATAAATGTCCATAGAGTCCATACCTTGGAATCTCTCGATGATTGCGTCCTTGAGCTGTCCCCACGATGTGAATGGTTGCATCTTGTTATGCCATGCATACCATTTGAATGCCTTGTCCTCCAGGCACATAGTTGCCGCCACTAGTGCCTCATGGTCGGTAAAGCCGTTGGCTCGGAAGTATCTTTCGGCCTTGTAAATCCATTCATTAACATTCTCGCCATTGAATATGGGCATCTCTAATTTCCTGATTCTTGGGTCGCCTCTTGTTTGGATTCCGAATTGGAGATCGTTAAGTGGGGGCATGGTGAATTCTTGCCTTGTTGGGTCTTCTTGGCGAGGGTGAAAGCCTCCTCTATCATAATGTCTCCTATTTGGTACATGAGTGAAGGATAAGGGTGTTGGGTCACGTACCTCAACATTGTCTCCTTCCTCCATTGGTGCCTTCCCGCTGCGATGGTCGCCATGTGAACTCTCGACGACATCATTTGGTCCTTGGTCTTTGGCCGGGGCAGCGGGTGGCTGTGTTGATCGATCCAACAATAGTTGTAACATCTCACGTAGAGATGAGATTTGCTCCTCTTGAGCGGCCTTGAAGCTCTCGAATTCTGACTTCGAGATGGTTCCTACTTCTTCCGCGACATCGGTTGCCTTGTCGGTTGTTTTGCGGTTTGGTGCCATCGTTCTAGGAACGTGGGCTCTGATACCAACTTGTTAGAGAGCGGTTGTGATAAGTTGCTAATAAGACCGAGTTAAACTCGATGGTGCCTTCGGAATGACCGAATGTGGGCAAAGTAAGAGGAAAATCCTCCGAAAGGAGCGGAAGCCTTGGGTATAAGTCGGAAACGACTAGTGGGCGAGGTATTTGGCTCGGAAAAGCTCTCTAACACACGAGGAAGGTGGAACTCGAAATTTATAAGGAAGAAGGCTTTATTGATGACTTGAACACTAGAGAGAGAACTTGTTGGATTGTTGGATGATTACAAATGAGGAGGTGCTCCCCTATTTATACTAGTTGGGAGGCTCCTTGGAATTCTCTAGAATTCCCTACAAAATGACCTAACCTAGACTTCTCTAGAACTTCTAGAATTATGTGGAAGTCATTTGGAATGCCCTTGGATATGTGTGGAATTCTCCGGAAGCTCTAGAATTCTCTAGACTTGGGTTGGGCATTTCTCTCCAATCGGGCCAGGCTTGAAGGATTCCTTCGGGCCACTTGGATGGACTTGAATCGGGCCATCTTTGGGCATTTGGGCAGATTTGTGGCTAAGTCCTCGGCCCTTGCCTTGGTCATTCGATGCGCTGATCGGGGACGCATCACTCATTCGATTGTCCTCAAAATTCCCAACGTTTTCCTTTCCATTTTAATTATAATTATAATTTTTGATTTTTTTTCTATTATTAATTTTTAAGTGGTATTTTTTAATTGTTTGATTTTTTATCTATAGTTTTAGGTTTTAATTTTAATTTATCTTATTTAATTGAAAAAAATGACATATTTATAATTAATGATGGAGGGAGTGACATTATGGAGAACACCTATTTGAGCCTTTGACCATGCATCCCTCCTCCCTATTTTTTTAATATATATAGATGACAAAAGTGTAACGAGTAGCATGCTCAAAAGTCGTTTATTTTACTTCATCTTGAAGGTCTCGGGCCCTGATGCACATTGTGGGCCAAGTGAAGCTGTTTTTTCCCTAGCCCGGGCCCACTTCAGAGCACCAAAAGATCGTGCCGTTATAAATGATGACAGTCTCAATCATCATCTTATCTAACGTCCAAATGCTTCTTTTGAAACCCTATCCGTGATCCGTCACATCCTATCAACATTCAACAACTTATTATTAGTCCTTTAACATACAATCATACTCATCCGCCACCATCCTTGGCGCGGATATATTGATCAAGTTATCGGCTTACTTAATATCATCATAGATGGAGTCAAGATTTGAAAATATCGTGACTTAGATGCTTTGAATCCTTTAATGTCGCTATGCTAATGAAACAGTTATGGAGATTTCTTACCAATTCAGAATTACTCAGAATTACTGGCTAGTAAGATTCTTTAATGTTTTTTTTCATGCTGAATGCATCAATAAAAAAAAAGAATAAAATATCGTGACTTATTTCATCCTAAGGTTTTAGGCTTTTACGGTGCTTAAATCGCAATCAAAACATGTTCATAGAGAGGGAGTTAACATATGAAAGTGTGCATTAGAGAATATATATAACCACTAGGTTTTGAGTGTATGAGGCTCCAAGACAACACCATCATAAATATCTTCCCAACTTCCCCAAACCTTTCTTTATCATCCAACAATTAAGCTTTATGTCTTCATCGATCCATCCATATATGCATCTCCATCCTATCCATCATCTTGTTCTTCTTCGTCATCTCTCACTAATAATTTCTTCCCACTTTTAACTCATGTCCACATTTTTCTATGGACTTATCAATGATTCTAATTACTATTTAGGGTTCATGGGGCTCATTATTACGTAAGATCATTTCAAGTGCACCCTTTTGTAGTTTGTAGTTTATTCTCATCGATATCGAATATTTAACCATAGGGGGGCCTCTCCTCTACCTTTCATTTCAACGTACTATCATGGATGGCCACCATGACAAAATATAGTCTTGTTCATGTTGACGGATGCTATGCAGCTATCTTATTTACAAGTTGGGCGTTTAAGACACGTACCACGCATGCTAGTGTTACCAAAGATACATATTTTTGAAGAAAACATAACTCTGAAAATGTCAAGATCAGTTGAGATGCAGGGTACAGTAAAAATACTTCACTTTAAAAATAAGGTAGTCGTGTAAATTGTAGTTTCGATGTTAAAAATGATTCTTCAGTTTAATTGATTTCTACTGCTTGCAAAGTTGTAAGCTTTTGTATCCAAATCCACAAACACAAATGCAAATGGAGTGAAGATCAGGTAAAAAGGGTTTTAAATATATAAAATATAAATAATTCTAGATCGTAGATTTTATATTGATAGACGATTAAGATTAGGTAAAAATCTTTATTTTATTCAAATAAATTAATTCTGAATTAATTAAAAAGAGTATCTCTGTCAAGTCAAACATCTTGAAGTATATATACAAATCTCACCACATAAACCCTACATCAACGAGTAGAACCAGCGACCGCTGTAATGGAAAACGACTTCGCGACCTCCGACCTCCGTTCTCAACCACTCCAAGCGCCGCGCCACCTTCACCGTTCCACTCAAGGACACTGATAACACTTCGACGTCGCTGATGGTCAGTGAGGTGAGTTTCAGGTTCTTATCCACGTCGTTTTCATTTTCGTTTGTGAATATGGAGGCGGAGATTGCGGTGTACATGAACAGACCCTCTTACTTTCATCATTATAATATTGTCAATTTAGAAATCAAAACAACGCAAACAGTGGACAACAAAAGGTTGGATTATTGGAAGCTGCAAGTGTTTGTCATGTCTATAATGTGGCCAAATCAGGAATTAGAAATATTAAATAGGAGACAGAAAATAGTTATAATCTTGGAATATACAAAATTTTGTAGGTCTATAGTGTTGAAAGGTCGAGAATTATAAGAATCAAATAGGGGACAATAATTTTGGAACATACAAAATTTTGTTAGATCTATAGTGTGGACAGGTTGGGAAATTTAAAAATCAGATAGCGGGCATTTAATTTTTGTTCTCTTTGTGGAATATTCAATTCACGAATCAAACACATCATTCAGGTGACAGAACATCGCAAACAGTATTTAGATCAAAATGACCGTTTGATATTATATGAAATTCATGAATCAAACATGCCATTTTGGGGACAGAGTCCAACTCTATAATTTAGAAAAGTGCATCGAGCACTCCACTTAGATAAAATTAAAACATAATTATATTACTAAATTAATTCTTAAACTTCGGAAGTATATTCACTTAATTTGCGTATAATCTGATTTGATTTCAAATTAAAAAAATTATTATTTCAAATTAAGGATGATAATATCATATTTGCCCTTATCTTAACTAATTATAATTAAAAATACTGATTTAATTAGATATGTCCATTGAAAACAATCAACATAAGTTATCTTTTTATACTTTTTATTCTAAAAGACCCTTTATATATGATCTATCACCATTGGTTAAATACACCAAATATTGCTACTTAATTAATAGGTACTCCAGAATTAGAACCCATGAATATGAGTATCAAATAATTTTGAGTTGGCTAAAAGTGACGCTAAGTTTTAAACCGAATCTGAGATGAATTGGTTGAAAAGCAATCCTTAAACTTGATATTAACTTTATATCTTGAGAATAATGAGTAAAAGTGATTTTTTTTAGTTACGAGTAAAAGTGAAGTTAATTGAAGTGTTTTATATGATCAAATTTGTGTTGTGTGAAAAAAAGGATAATAGCTGTTCTAGAATCAATTGAAACCCTATCTTGGTCTTGCATATAATAATTAGTAACCCTAACGCGTGATACCCGTACCCAAACAATGTAAACATAGTTTCTGCAGATTGGAATCTACAATAACTTAGACATGACTTAAAATTTTGCCCAAAGTCGATAGCTTGAAGGGTGTATTACCATCTTATTCAGTTAATGACAATTGGCGGACACAATTTGCTTTAGTTATACTACACATCGTTGATTGCGTAAGTTGATCCGCAAACAATAATGCAATTAAACAGTTGACGTAAGTATTATATGCATGTAATGTAATGTGGACTAAGGCACAGTTTATAAACCTTTGAAATTATTTTGAAATTTGTTTTGAATTCATTTTCATTCAAGTTTTAACTAAAAACAAAACTCAAAACCTTTCTCAAACTCATCTCAAAATTTTTTTTGTTTATAAACAAAACAACAAATTCATTACTTTTACTCATTCGTAACACCTTTGCACCTAATCCCACCACCACAACTTCTGACTGGCCACCACAACTTCCGACCACCACCATAACTTCCGACCGACCACCACCATAATTTTCGACCGCCCACCAACATGACTTCCAACCAGCCACACCATGACTTTCGACCGACCACCATCATAATTTTTGACCGACCACCACCATAACTTCCGACCGGCCACCACCATGACTTTCGACGGCCACCACAACTTCTGACCGACCACCACCATAATTTTCGATCGACCACCATCATAACTTCCGACCGGTCACCACCATTACTTCCGACCGGCCACCACAACTTTCGACCGGCCACCACAATAATTTTCGACCAGCGCCCACCATGACTTCTGACCGGCCACCTTTTTTTGAACATCTTTAAATAAATTTGTTCATTATTGAATTATGGCGGTGGTGGACGGTGGCCGGCGGTGGTGGTGGTGGTCGGTGGCCGGCGGTGGTGGACGACGGTTGTGGTGGCCGGCGGTGGTCGGTGGCCGGCGGTGGTGGCCGGAAGTGGTGACGGTAGTGTGGTGTAGATTGGTTCAATTGAGAGTTTAAGTAGATATAGATTGGTTCAATTGAGTGTTTGTGTCATAAAGAAGTTTTGAAAAGAAAAAAAAAATCAAACCATGGTTTGAGTTTTGAAAAAAAAATTAAAATTGGAATGAATGAAAATGTTTTATTATTATTTTTGTTTTTATTTTTTTTAAGATAGGATCCAAAAAGTCCGGATCGGGGCTAAACAAAAGAAGAGTGAACCACTCCGACGACAGAAACAAAGCATCAACTGAAGCGACAGAAACATGCTAGCAACGAAGAAGCTAGGCATACACGAGAGGACCTACACCCCTTAAGAACGGTAGATGAAATTAGGATTTTTCACCTCTGTAGTCTGTCTGGCATGAAAAAATCGCCTAACATCCAAGGATCGAGGATGAGGGACAGTCTTCTTACCTTTTTTCTTCTTCTTTCTGCTGGAAGGAATCCATTCACTAGCTGGCAATCCTGCAGTCTCGGAGTCTGTTCCAGAGATAACTAGATCATCATTATGTTTGGCCGCAGCCCTATTCCATTTCCTATTAAAATCCTCATTGATTTGCTCAGGGATGGAAAAAACTCCCTCGACTGCGAGTTCATTTTTCAGCAAATCAAAATCCCTCCTAATCATTTGCATGATTTTAGGGTCGACATGAAGAAGATTAGAGGAGGTTTCAACAGCCACTTCCTCGTAGGTCACGATAGTCATTGACTTCAATGTTTCAGATTCAGCATTATTCGTAAGACTATCACATCTTGACATAGCAAGATGATCAGCTTTAGGAGGGTCTGAACTACCGGCTTGGGAGGGTTGCCCCATGTCCGAAGGCGAGAGAGGTGGGACGATCTCAATCTTCTCTGATCGGGCATGAGAAGAGGGTGTATCAGCAAACTCCCCCTCATAAATCACCATGGCCTTAGACATATCCTGTCTGTTAGCCATAACAATATCGACCTCAGGCTCCACAGTTGCAATGCTTTTACTAAAGCTCACATTCTGTTTAACCTGTCTCCTCTTGCGACAAAACTCATATGAATGTCCATGAATCTTGCATCTATTACAGTAGGCAAGCTTGCTTTCCACGTCAATGGGTTGCCAATAACTACGGTTATTCGGCATATCAATCCACACAGCCTCTGGAATGACCTTAGTGACATCCAACTCGATGCACGCTCGAGCAAATTTTAGAGACGTGAAAGCTTTAGTTCTATCATCCACGCTAACAAAATATCCAAAAGTAGAGATAATTGCTTCAATACAGGAGCTATCATAAATAGAAAGTGACAAACCCGGAAGTCTTACCCAAATGGTAGTCACAGTTGATTCCTTCTTCGGATTGTAATTCGGGGACCACCTAAATAATTTGAAGTACGCATTACCAACCTTGTTAAGGGGAGCTGACAAGTTCATTCTGACGTCCTCCTCTGAATCAAATATCACGAGCACGTGACGGCTGTCCCAAATCTCGCTTAGCGAGATCCGGCCAGAGAGGCACCAACTCAACTGAAAGACCTTTTGGATTTCCGCAAGGCTAGGTCGTCCAAACGTGAATTTGACTACTATTGAGTGCTCAAATCGCTTTTCACACACTATGATATCTGGACCAGAGCAGCTTATGGAAGGTTTTCCGTCTTTGGTCCCAACTTGCCTCACAGGAAGGGGCAGTGGAGGAAACCTCGACTTCGGACTTTTTAGTTCTACCGCTGGACTAGCTCCAACAGCAGAAGAAGGCGACTGAGATCCAGCCACCACCTTGGCATAGGAGAGTCCCGGTGAAATTGTAGCCGAAGGGGGAGGCCTGCGGCTGAGTGATGGGGTGCGGTCGAAAGCAGGGTTGCACTGATCGAAGGTTGCAGATCGGCGGTCGGAACGGAGGCACCGCTGGCTGGGATACGCGATGAATCAGCCGCGGTCGAGGGTGCGGCGACCGTTCCAGCGGAGGGAGTTGTGGAGGCAATCTCCGGTGTAACGGTTGAAACTAAGGCAGGGTAGCCACCGTGGGAGGGATCTGGTGTCTTTGGAGGGTGGTTGGCGAGCTGCGGAGGCACCATGACGGCGAGGAAGGATGCGGTTGAAACCCTAGGGTTTCACTTTCCGCAAGTGGGCGTAACTCAACCGGATTTAATGAAAATGTTATTAAGATAAAAAGGCCTAAAGGCATCGCATAACAAATTTTCACCTTGGTAAAGATTATCCATCTGACTCTCATTTAATGACGGTTGGCTTTTTGCTAGTCGATCAATCTTAGATTCCCCCATGCTAGAAGAAATAAGTGGGTTTCCATTATCAAACCTCTCCTTTGATACCCCCCAAGTCCCCAACACCATCATGCCTCAATGGCCATCCTTCCATATCTTTGTATGCAGCCAATTTATCGCTATCAGAAGTGATCGTGCTAGAATTTGAACAAGCATCAGTGTGCTATCACCTCCTGGCACATATTCAACTAACGTGATGCGATCTTTACCATCCACAATCACAGGAAATGCTGAATGCTGACTCTGAGGGCTGATGTATTGCATTTTCTCCGGGCACTCTTGCTTGTCAAATTCAACATGAATCTTCTTTCGTTTTATTCTTTCCTCAGCAGATACTGTTACACTCCGGCCAATACCTTGACCACTGGAGGCAGCATGTTTCCATATCTTGCTGGACGACTTCTCTTGAACCCATCCGGGAAAACATATATTGGAATCTGCCTTCTTCGAATATGAGAAACATACCAGGCTTGCAGAACAAGTACACATGTTAACAGTCAGTCTAAATTCATCAACAGTAGATCGAATGTCCAAATTATTGTCAGTGCCTCTTCCCGCTTCCTCTGAAGCCCCATAAAGAAAGCACAATGTGGACCAGTTCTTTGAGGCATCAACATATTCATGTGGATACGGATGACACTGCAGCTTCCCATAAGTATCACGCTCTCGATCTGCAAACACAAAGGGGGGGAAGGGAAAGTTGCAAGGGACAAACAAATAAATTCAGAGATCACCAGTAAAATTAAACAAAAAAATAAATGTACCATAAGGGTCAGTTGTCTTAGCCTAGACTCAACCCAAGCCACAAATCATCAAATATCAGCAGCCCAATTTGCTTTATAGCTCTCAAAAAAACATGTAGGGGGTCAAAAAGTGCATCCCAATTTGCTTTATTCAGTTCAATTTCCTGCACGAATAAATGTGTCATTAATTCAGTAATAAATAATCAAAGACAGATTAATAGGAACATAGACAGTATGCAGATTTTACCTCGCACAAACTGAAATTGTTCCATCATAACCCTCAATGTACTTGTCGACGCATTATAGCTTGAATTCATACATGGATAAGCGGGGTGTGATTATAGGCATGTGATGAGTTCGGTCTTTTGGGTTCTTCCAAGTTGGTCTTCTTCTATTTCACATAGCATCACAGGATTGAGAGTATATGCCCTAAAAAAAACGGGAAACTAGCATGCTTGGCGCACTGCATTTGTGAACGAGAAGGGCCCAATCACTCCGCCAAGAAATCCAGTCACCTGACAGAAAACATTGTAAAATAATGAGACTGACTGAGAAACACCAGGACCAGGTTAATCTCACATTAGAGGAAACACCGCACCTTTTGACTTCAGATATCGGAGAGTTGTTGTACCTTGTACGGAAACTCTAGCAAACAAAAAACAAGCAACAACTGTCAGCAACCAGTAGATGGACATATATATAAACGCGGAGGATCACCTCAACATTCGGAACAAGTTTGAGGATCTTATCTGCAACTCGGCAGCCATTAAGACTCCGGACAGTAGCTTCGTCAACATTGTATAACAGAGAAACCTCAGATCAGATACATCCAGACACGGGAACATTAGGCAACAAAAAATGCACATCGCATTTAGAAGCTAGATCCTTTTGCAAATTGAAAATGAACACCTCAGAAAAGCCAATCACATAGATGTAGTTATAATGAAAATGAACACCTCAGAAAAGCCAATCACATAGATGACATGCACGGCAGTGTACACTACCAAAAAAGAAATCTAAGAGTACTTACAAAATAATCATCACAGTTACCGCGGGCTCATCATTCACTTCCATCGAAAGTGGCTTCGTTAGGGCAAACTGTTTAACGTCTAAGTTTTCACTATGAAATAAAAAGACCATTCAGTTCAGTATTTGAAATTTACGGCATCGTCATGGCCGAGCTGATCGACTATTTTCAGATGTGATGATAATGGCGGATTCTTGCTTTTTGAGTCCAGTTAACTGCCCAAACATAAAAAGGACACATTGTGGAGAATTATGCAGGCAACGAGAATTTAAAAAAAAAAAAAAAAAAAAGTGTATGGAGAGATTGAGTTCAGCTGCCTAGCCAAACTGCTTCTGTGTTTATGGATTGAATAGAGTCTCATCTCATTTGTGTCGGCCTCTGTTATATGTTTATAATTGGGGTTTATTTTATATACAGAATACAGTTGTACGGTACATTAAATTTTTGGTAGGTCGCCTGTAATTTCAATTCATGATCCATCTATATATACAATAAAATATCTAACCAAACAATTTAAGTTAAACTTTACACATTTACCAACCAAATTTAACTATATTCCTATATTTACCAACAACATCTAACTAAACTCATTCTCATCCAACTAAACCATTCCAATTATATTA